>NIVC01000633.1:277500-394393 GCA_002269645.1 Macrostomum lignano
GTGATAAAATTTTGCAGCAGCATTCAGAATAGCAGCAAAATGGGCGCTCATTCGCAGTTATCGCATAGTTATCTCAATTTAGATTTCTGGTCTGAAATTTAGTATCTGACTGGGCATTCGGATTAAAATTAAGAGACAATCCAGAAAAAGACTGAGTGGGAGCGAGGTGGGTGTTAGGAGAGTGAGGTGGGTGTCGGGGTGTGAGGTGGGTGTCGGGGGTGTGAGGTGGGTTTCGGGGGAGTGAGGTGGGTGTCGGGGAGTGAGGTGGGTGTCGGGGAGTGAGGTGGGTGTCGGGGAGTGAGGTGGGTGTCTGGGAATGAGGTGGGTGTCTGGGAGTGAGGTGGGTGTCGGGGAGTGAGGTGGGTGTCGGGGAGTGAGGTGGGTGTCAGCATGTGAGGTGGGTGTCGGGGAGTGAGGTGGGTGTCAGGATGTGAGGTGGGTGTCGGTGAGTGAGGTGGGTGTCGGGGAGTGAGGTGGGTGTCGGGGAGTGAGGTGGGTGTCGGGGAGTGAGGTGGGTGTCGGGGAGTGAGGTGGGTGTCGGTGAGTGAGTTGAGTGTCAAGTAGAGAGATGATGAGTGTCGAGTCTGAGATCAAGTGTAAAAACGAATCATAGCGGACATGCATGAATCATCGAGTCCCGGGCTACTGGGTTTCTAGCAGATGAACCAGAAAGTCGCGAGAAGTTACAGAAGGTCGCGACTGTGGACCCCGGCGGCGGACCGCTGGCCCCTGGCAGCCCGCTGGTAGGCCAGTATCCACTTGGCCGGCGGTTGCGGCCGACGATCGTCCGAGCAGAGGCCAGCGGTGCTGCACACGAGTCCGGGTCGGGCGTCGTTGCTCAGCAGGCGCGCCATCAGCGGCGCCGACCGCTGAACCAGGCTGTCGCATTTGGGCCGAGCCGGCTGGGAAAGCGCTGAGCACACCTGAGACCAGGTATTTAATTGATGGACTGAGGCTAATAATTCCGTAAACTAACGATTGATGAGACGCCACCCCGGACACCCCAGCTGATTGATAAGACGCCACCCCGGACACCCCAGCTGATTGATGAGACGCCACCCCGGACACCCCAGCTGATTGATGAGACGCCACCCCGGACACCCCAGCTGATTGATGAGACGCCACCCCGGACACCCCAGCTGATTGATGATCGACACCACCCCGGACACCCCAGCTGATTGATAAGACGCCACCCCGGACACCCCAGCTGATTGATAAGACGCCACCCCGGACACCCCAGCTGATTGATGAGACGCCACCCCGGACACCCCAGCTGATTGATGAGACGCCACCCCCGACACACTAGCTGTCTTAGTTGAGTCCATTGCATATGGCAAAATGATTTACTTAAATTTATTTTTCCTACTAACAGTAGAAATGTTAGTAAAATTCCTATTTTTAGAAATCTTGACGGCAGGAAAAAATGAATAGCGACCCACCTCATTGAGAGCCGCAACGATGGCCGCCTTCGAGCGGCTGGTGCCTAGCCGTCGCTCCACCCCGCGGATGACGTAGCCGCACAGATGGCACTGCGACCCAGCCCTGGCGGCCTCGGGCCGTCTGGTGGTTGTCGGCGGCGACAGCAAAGGCGGCTGCTGCTGCGGAGGCTGCTGGCAGGCGCCCAGGGTCTGGCAGACGATGATCGGGTCCAGCTCGGTAGAAAGCAGCTCAAAAATAATCGACAGGTACTTGTCGATAGCGTTGGAGCACTGGAAGATTTGGAGCAGGTGAGGTGATCCTATGAGTTGGTGCAATCTTTTATCAGAATCCACGCTGCCTGCATCACCTTTTCGCGTTCCCTCTGCGCTAACAGTTGGCACGCGGTCGCCCTCAACAGCTTCGACACCTCCGCCTGCGGGCGGCCGTCGCGGACCAGCTGTCTGGCGGCTGCCACCAGCTTGTGGCACCGCTGGCAGCCCACTTGGGACAGCGGCTTCTGCGGCGTGATGGCAGACTTTGATGAGGCCTGCAGGGGAGTAAAGTGGGAGTTTGGGGGAGTGAGGTGGGTGTTAGGGGAATGAGGTGGGTGTTGGGGGAGTGAGCTGGGTGCCGGGAGTGAGGTGGGTGTTGGGGGAGTGAGGTGGGTGTCGAGGATGAGGTGGGTGTCAGTGGAGTGGGGTAGGTGTAAGTGGATCGGGGTGGGTGTCGGCGGGAGGTGGGTGATGGGGTTGAGGTGGGTGATGGGAGGGAGGTGGGTGATGAGAGTGAGGTGGGTGCTTAAAAATAGGAGTGAATTGCTTAGTTAGTTTTGGCTAAAAGCGCAACAGCTGACCTGCAGTTGCATCAGCTGCAGCACCGGATGCGCCGTCAGCTTGGCGGGGGTGGCTGACGGCCGAGTGGCAGCACCGACAGCCGTCTGGTTGCACAGGGCGAGCAGGGCGCATAGCTGGCTCGGCTCCTGGGTTGGGAGGGGGGTCGGAATCAGCATTGAATTAGCATGGACTCCGTATAGATAAGACTGGTGAAATATCTTGATGCTCTCCCATGGCACAGAGCATACCTTGCTTCTGACCCCCCTTATCATTGTTTTGAGGTAGATTTTATTGCACCTGGCACAGAGCTGATATCATAAACAGTGTAGCATAGGCAACTGTGTTGTCAAATAGCAAAGTTATTATTTTAATGTTTTTGCTGTTACGAGCCGAGCCGAGGGAAACGTCTCGTAGTTTACCAAACAGCTCACAGAATACACAAAATGTTTCTTTAAAAGTAGTGATGCAGTGCGTTTCTCTTACATGATTTCTGACTTTTTCCTTTTATCCTCCTGTCCTAACTTTTCTCTATTTCACCGTCCTCCCCATCTCTCCCCTTCTCTCTTCTTCTCTCCTCTTCTCTCCTCTTCTCTCCCCTTCTCTTCCCTTCTCTCTCCCCTTCTCTCCCCTTCTCTCTCCCCTTCTCTCCCCTTCTCTCTCCCCTTTTCTCCCCTTCTCTCTCCCCTTCTCTCCCCTTCTCTCCCCTTTTCTCCCCTTCTCTCTCCCCCTCTCTCCCCTTCTCTCTTCCCCTTCTCTCCCCTTCTCTCTCTCCCTCTCTCCCCTTCTCTCTTCCCATACTCTCCCCTTCTCTCCCCTTCTCTTCCCTTCTCTCTCCCCTTCTCTCCCCCTCTCTCCCCTTCTCTCTTCCCCTACTCTCCCCTTCTCTCCCCTTCTCTTCCCTTCTCTCTCCCCTTCTCTCCCCTTCTCTCTCCCCTTCTCTCCCCTTCTCTCTCCCCCTCTCTCCCCTACTCTCCCCTTCTCTCCCCCTCTCTCCCCTTCTCTCTTCCCCTTCTCTCCCCTTCTCTCCCCCTCTCTCCCCTTCTCTCTCCCCTCTCTCCCCTACTCCCCCCTTCTCTCCCCTTCTCTCCCCTTCTCTCTCCCCTTCTCTCCCCTTCTCTCTTCCCCTACTCTCCCCTTCTCTTCCCTTCTCTCTCCCCTTCTCTCCCCTTCTCTCCCCTTCTCTCCCCTTCTCTCTCCCCTTCTCTCTCCCCTTCTCTCCCCTTCTCTCTCCCCTTTTCTCCCCTTCTCTCTCCCCTTCTCTCCCCTTCTCTCTCCTTCTCTCTCCCCTTCTCTTCCCTTCTCTCTCCCCTTCTCTCTTCCCCTTCTCTCCCCTTCTCTCCCCTTCTCTCTCCCCTTCTCTTCCCTTCTCTCTCCCCTTCTCTCCCCTTCTCTCTCCCCTTCTCTCCCCTTCTCTCTCCCCTTCTCTCCCCTTCTCTCTCCCCTTTTCTCCCCTTCTCTCCCCTTCTCTCTCCCCTTCTCTCCCCTTCTCTCTCCCCTTTTCTCCCCTTCTCTCCCCTTCTCTCTCCCCTTCTCTCCCCTTCTCTCTCCCCTTTTCTCCCCTTCTCTCCCCTTCTCTCTCCCCTTCTCTCCCCTTCTCTCTCCCCCTCTCTCCCCTTCTCTCCCCTTCTCTCTCCTTCACCCTTAAGTCACAAGTCCCGGCCGCTTCTCAACTCACAGCGCCTGACCTCAAGGCCAGCACGGCCTCAGCCATGTAGGTGTCAATCAACGACTCGACAGCCTCCAGAGTCTCCTCAGCCAGCTGGTCTCTGGGCAGGTGAGACTTGAGCAGCTGTGCAATCTCAGACTCAGGCTGGCCAGCCAGCACGGCCCGCTTTGCGTCGCCCAGCGCGGCCCGGCAGAGGCTGCAAGCCGACGAAGCCGCATCAGGTGGGGCTCTGGGCCTGAACGATTTAATAGTGAAAGTAGTTAGTCTACTCTGCCCCTAGCTACTCTACTCCTCTCTACTCTGCTCCTAGCTACTCTACTCCTAGCTACTCTGCTCCTATAGCTACTCTACTCCTATCTTCTCTACTTCTAGCTAGTCTACTTCTAGCTACTCCTAGCTACTCTACTTCTAGCTAGTCTACTCCTAGCTACTCTACTCCTAGCCAATCTGCTCCTATAGCTACTCTACTCCTAGCTTCTCTACTCCTAGCTACTCTACTCCTAGCTACTCTACTCCTAGCTACTCTACTCCTAGCTACTCTACTCCTAGCTACTCTACTCCTAGCTACTCTGCTCCTATAGCTACTCTACTCCTATCTTCTCTACTTCTAGCTAGTCTACTTCTAGCTACTCCTAGCTACTCTACTTCTAGCTAGTCTACTCCTAGCTACTCTACTCCTAGCCAATCTGCTCCTATAGCTACTCTACTCCTAGCTTCTCTACTCCTAGCTACTCTACTCCTAGCTACTCTACTCCTAACTACTCTACTCCTAGCTACTCTACTCCTAGCTACTCTACTCCTAGCTACTCTGCTCCTATAGCTACTCTACTCCTATCTTCTCTACTTCTAGCTAGTCTACTTCTAGCTACTCCTAGCTACTCTACTTCTAGCTAGTCTACTCCTAGCTACTCTACTCCTAGCCAATCTGCTCCTATAGCTACTCTACTCCTAGCTTCTCTACTCCTAGCTACTCTACTCCTAGCTACTCTGCTCCTAGCTACTCTACTCCTAGCTACTCTGCTCCTATAGCTACTCTACTCCTATCTTCTCTACTTCTAGCTAGTCTACTTCTAGCTACTCCTAGCTACTCTACTTCTAGCTACTCTACTCCTAGCTACTCTGCTCCTATAGCTACTCTACTCCTATCTTCTCTACTTCTAGCTAGTCTACTTCTAGCTACTCCTAGCTACTCTACTTCTAGCTAGTCTACTCCTAGCTACTCTACTCCTAGCCAATCTGCTCCTATAGCTACTCTACTCCTAGCTTCTCTACTCCTAGCTACTCTACTCCTAGCTACTCTGCTCCTAGCTACTCTACTCCTAGCTACTCTGCTCCTATAGCTACTCTACTCCTATCTTCTCTACTTCTAGCTAGTCTACTTCTAGCTACTCCTAGCTACTCTACTTCTAGCTACTCTACTCCTAGCTACTCTGCTCCTATAGCTACTCTACTCCTATCTTCTCTACTTCTAGCTAGTCTACTTCTAGCTACTCCTAGCTACTCTACTTCTAGCTAGTCTACTCCTAGCTACTCTACTCCTAGCTACTCTACTCCTAGCTTCTCTACTCCTAGCTACTCTACTCCTAGCTACTCTGCCCCAAACTATTCCGGTATTTCCTGGCGGTGCAGCCACTGTAGCGAACGCCTCACCTGCTCAATTGGCCCCCCGCTGTTCGCCATCGCAACTGCCGGCAGAACTCGACGGCACCGCAGCGTCTGGCGGCCGCATTGCTGGAGCACCAGAAGCCCGGGCCGCTGGAGCAGCTGGGGGTGCTCCCGCTGGCTGTCAGGACTGGGAGTGACGGATTTTGCATTGAGTCAGCTCCACTCAGCTCGATTCGATATTCGATTGGGAGTCATCGATCACTTGTGGTTGGGGCCTATGTTATAACTTCGCGTTTTCTGGCCTTTTTGACGCCATGGACACTCCATTTGAAAGCCATGGACACTCCATTTGAAAGCCATGGACACTCCATTTGAAAGCCATGGACACTCCATTTGAAAGCCATGGACACTCAATTTTAAAGCCATAGACGCTCAACTTGAAAGCCATGGACACTCAACTTGAAAGCCATGGACACTGAATTTAAAAGCCATGGACACTGAATTTAAAAGCCATGGACACTCAACTTGAAAGCCATGGACACTCAACTTGAAAGCCATGGACACCTGCAATTTCAAAGCCATAGACACTCGATTTGAAAGCCATAGACACTCAACTTGAAAGCCATGGACACTCAATTTTAAAGCCATAGACGCTCAACTTGAAAGCCATGGACACTCAACTTGAAAGCCATGGACACTCAATTCGAAAGCCATGGACACTCAACTTGAAAGCCATGGACACTCAACTTGAAAGCCATGGACACTGAATTTAAAAGCCATGGACACTCAATTTAAAAGCCATGGACACTCAACTTGAAAGCCATGGACACTCAACTTGAAAGCCATGGACACTCAATTCGAAAGTCATGGACACTCAACTTGAAAGCCATGGACACCTGCAATTTCAAAGCCATAGACACTCGATTTGAAAGCCATGGACACTCAATCCGAAAGCCATGGACACTCAACTTGAAAGCCATGGACACTCAATTTGAAAGCCATGGACTCTCAATTTAAAGCACTGTAGACAAACAAAATCTCACCGAAAGCTGACAAGAACAGTAACGGACCCAAAGCAGTGAAAACTCGCATTGCAAACGCTCTATCAGTGGACAGTTTAATTCGAACACGAGACGAAAATTTCCGAATAACAAAACGAACTCACTCAGCCGCTATTGCTTTTGTGGGTCCTAATTTGTTTTATTGAGTTGCCAAAGACTTACTAAAATACAAGCTGATTTGTAAGCATTTAAATGTAAGTTTATTTTAATTTTTCAGCCATTTGGCGTGCTATTTAAAAGGCCAAAGCGCTTTAAACAAAAAATTTGTTTTACTCTTTAATTAATTTTAAAACGTTGACAACGAGTCTCAAGTTTTTCAGCTCTGATCCACGGTGTGAAAGGACATCTTGTACGAGTAGTGTCCTTGCTTGCTTTTTGTTCGATTTTCCGGAAATTCTAGACCGGAAAACAAGCAAAGTTCAGGCACAAGTTCGGTTCTTCCTGTCTCAAGGAATAGTCAAGTAGAAGGACGGAAACAATGCATTTCTCGGGAAATTTAGGGGGCAAGTTTTTCCAAAAAATGCATTACAGAGTTGTTATTGCTTTTGATAGGAGGCAGACTTAATGTTCATCTTTTGATATGGTTTGCCTTTCCTATGGCTCTATTGATATTCATAAAGCTTTTCGTTCAGATAAAAATCAGGGTTCCATGTTAATCTTATATCCTTCGTACAGTCTCACGTGTCCTGTGCTAGGCTCATTGGTTTTATGAATCTATTTAATCATTCCCAGCTGACTGTGTAACAACATGTGTAACAGAGGCGATTAAAAATAGATTCATTAAACCAATAATGAGTCGAGACACCTCTAAAGCTCTATGAATATCAATAATGATTGAACTCTATGCTCACTACAGACTGCTAATGCCAAAACGCCTGCCAAAAATTCATCAATTCTTATCCAATTAGAACAAAGTAATAACACTTTCTCAGACCCAAATATAGTAACTCACTGTTACCATGGTTGCAATAGCAAGTTCACTTTTACATGGTATATTTGAAGGCTAGAGAAATCTGTGTAACAATTAGGTTAGCAGGTGAATGCAGCCAAATCAATTGTGCCTACGGTTCTTTGATGAGAAAAACACAGCGAATGCCGCGGATCCGGCCCACAGGGCGATCGGGTTAAACACAACAGGGTATTCGCAGAGCCCGCACACTAACAGCTTCGTCGGTGCACGGAGAATCGAATTCCCGACATGGGGAGGTCAGCAAAACTGTGAAAACTGAGAAGCTCAGCCAATGGGCAAAATGGAATGCTGGGAGAGTCTTGCATAAGTTAAACGAAGACTTGGTGCTGGCGGTTTCAGTGGGACGGAGACAGACAGGCAGACAGACAGACAGACAGACAGACAGACAGACAGACAGGCAGGCAGACAGGCAGACAGACAGACAGACAGACAGACAGACAGGCAGGCAGACAGACAGACAGACAGACAGACAGGCAGGCAGACAGGCAGACAGACAGACAGACAGACAGACAGGCAGGCAGACAGGCAGACAGACAGACAGACAGGCAGACAGACAGACAGACAGACAGACAGACAGGCAGGCAGACAGGCAGACAGACAGACAGACAGACAGACAGACAGACAGACAGACAGACAGACAGACAGACAAAAAGACAGACAGACAAAAAGACAGACAGGCAGACAGACACACAGACAGACAGACAGACAGACAGACAAAAAGACAGACAGACAAAAAGACAGACAGGCAGACAGACACACAGACAGACAGACAGAAAGACAGACAGACAGACAGACAGGCAGTCGAACCAGACAGGCAGTCGAACCAGACAGGCAGCCGAACCAGACAGGCAGCCGAACCAGACAGGCAGCCGAACCAGACAGAACGGGAGTTCGGCAGGCGGCAGACCCCCAGCCAGCCAGCAGGGATTTCACACGGGAGACTCCAGCTGTCTGAGGCCCAGCAGCTCGGAGCCGGTGGCCGCGCGGGCGCCATCCGCGCCTTCATCCTCCGACATCGCCAGCCGCAGCTCCCCGTCCCCGGCGTCCTCGGCATCTTCGACTGTCGGTAGTTCGGCGACGGCGGTGGCGGCGGCGGTGTCGCCAGCCGTAGCCATCTGCAGCGGCGTCGCTGAGCCCCCGGCGGAGCTGGACGGAGACGCGGCGGAGGCCGGGCCGAGGCGGCCGCGCTTGACTTTGGCGCGGTGGTTTTTGAACCACAGCTGCACATTCTTGGCCTCCAGGTGCGGCTGTTTCTGCCTGAACGGCAGCTCGTTGAGGGCGCTGGCGAACTGCGCGAACTGGGCAGAGGTCGGGTGCGACTCCTGAGCGAACCAGGCCTCCAGCTTCGGGATCTCCGTGGCCGGGTCGATGAACACCCGCGTGCGCCGCCGCTTGTCGCCTGCGAGGGGGTGGCGGAAGCAGGGGTGAGGGCTCGGACACTTGATCTATCAACTGACTCGGACACTTGATCTATCAACTGACTCGAACACTTGATCTATCAACTGACTCGGACACTTGATCTATCAACTGACTCGGACACTTGATCTATCAACTGACTCGGACACTTGATCTATCAACTGACTCGGACACTTGATCTATCAACTGACTCGGACACTTGATCTATCAACTGACTCGGACACTTGATCTATCAACTGACTCGGACACTTGATCTATCAACTGACTCGGACACTTGATCTATCAACTGACTCGGACACTTGATCTATCAACTGACTCGGACACTTGATCTATCAACTGACTCGGACACTTGATCTATCAACTGACTCGGACACTTGAGTTATTAAAGGACTCGGACACTTGAGTTTTGAGCTATCAAAGCACTCGGACACTAAAGCCACCCTAGGAATCGTGCCCGCCGGCCAGTCTCACCTGCAATCGATGCCGGCTGCAGCAAGTCGGGACTCGAGCCAGCGAAGATGCAGTTTGAGTCCTCGTTGCCGCTGACGCTGCCGCTGTTGTTGTTGACGCCGCTGGCGGCTTCCAGCTCCAGCTGAGCCGGCTGCTGAATGTCTGCTGACAGGTCCGTTGGCGGCATCGACGCGGCAGCGGCTCTCGCGGCGGCGGCGGCGGCGGCTCTCGCGGCCTTCAGACGCTGCCGGCTGGCGCTGTTGCGGTCCCGGAAGTGCTCAGTCAGGCGGCCCAGGGCCGACACGCCGGCCGTGGCTCCTCGCCGCTCCTCCATCATCTCCTCGGCGTCCTCCGCCTCCGCCGTCTCCGCTGTCTCGGCCAGTTCGGTGGCTTCGGCCTGCCGATCCTCGTCGATGACGAGGCAGCCGTTGATTGGCTGCGGCTGCGGCTGCGGCGACGAGATGAGAGCAAAAATGCCGCCGCCTGCGGCCGCCAGGTGCAGTTGATGGTGCAGCGGCGGAGGCTGCTGCTGCTGCTGACAACCCCGCGACACCTGCTCCAGGTACTGCAGGCAGACCCGGCTGTGCCAGTCGCTGAACTCCTGTCTGGCTTTGTAGCCAAACTCGAAATCGTCTGGCGAGGCCAGAAAGTCCGCGATCAGGGCCTGCGGGAGAGGCGGCTGGCTTAGGGAGACCAGCGGCTCCGAATCGGGAGGCAGCGCGCTTGCTTTCCCCACCTGTCCCATCCACACCATCCCCACCTGCCCCATCCACACCATTCCCACCTGCCCCATCCACACCATTCCCACCTGCCCCATCCCACCTGCCCCATCCCACCTGCCCCATCCCACCTGCCTCATCCCCCACCTGCCCCATCCACACCATTTCCACCTGCCCCATCCTACCCGCCCCATCCCCTACCCGCCCCATCCCCTACCCGCCCCATCCCCATCCCCACCTTCCCCATCAATGCCTCACATCGGACAGCGGGCAGCCGGCCTGTCTGAACCAGGACACCTGGGTAGCCAGGCTGCTTGCATGCTGGGGAATCAGCGACTTAAGCAGATTTCTCATCACACTGGAGGGCAGCACGTTCGACTCCTGGCTGTAAATTTTTGCAGAAAAAATGGCCAATATTGAATGAATTTCAGCGAAATTAAAGCAAAATATCAAAAAACGCAATTTCGCCTACTAACAGTAACTCAGTAGCAGTAGCAGATAAGAACTACTTACACGGGAGGCAGTATAATTCTGAGCACGGCAATGTTGCTAATTTGGGCCAGCAGGCTGAAGGCAGACGTGGTCTCTGGCTGGTCGCAGATTTCGTCCAGCGACAGACAGCGCCAGTGCGGCAGCAGCACCTGGGCTGGATGGGGCGGAGATGGCGAAAGAAATTTTAAAGTACAAAAACGGCATCGTGCACAAAAATGGCTTGGAGGTGTGCACTCCTGATGATGAGAAAGTCATCAGCAGAATGAGCATGACTCCTTGATTCTTCTTACCGCAACAATCGGCCGGATCGGCCTTGAGGTCCAGGTGGTTGAGCACAAATTTGAGCAGGTCGGCGGCGGTCACCCCACCCGGCACGATGGCGAAGCGGAAGGCGCTGTTCTTGCCGTAGCCGCCGCCGGTGCTTGTCGCGTCATCGGATTCTGACTTGGCCGGCCGGTGCTCGATCAGGCAGCGCAGTGCCATGCTCACCGAGTCTGCGAGACGGCCGGTGGAGTTTTGACAGTTGTTTAAATCTATATTTCTAATGCGCGCTACTTGCTACTGATCATTCATTTTGTTGGCAGTATGACAAAGACAACTATTGTATATTTTAATAAGTTATTAAATCTTCTCAATTAATATCCCTACCTAACCCTTGCCTACCCCTTATTAAGGCATTACGTTACGTTAAAACTGATGCACGCCCGCCCGCCTATGACCTAAAAGTAAAACTAGAATCTACACTAAAATAAATCTATAAACAGGCAAATGGTACATGCTTAACCTAATAGCATCGCCTCTTAACATGAGTATGCGTTGCTTTAAGCGAAGATAGCTCAAATTCATACTTGTTACGAGCTTGGCTAGCCTTCATCACTGGCGTACATACCTGGCAAAGCTGCCATTTTAGATGCAACAAATGGCTGAATTTGACCCAAAGCTCCGGGAGACGTCGCGGATGGGAACTCCTCGGCCAGCGAGCAGATATTATTTTATTATCGATCCAACGATTAATTTTTATAGAAAGCCAAATGCGCAATTCCGCAATTCCCGATCGTTTTGCTTTTTGGCCACGGCGGAAGGAGGGCTTATTACGGACTATACGGAGCCGAGAGCTGAGCTAAAGTTGAGCCGCCACTCCCAGCCCCACTGTGTATCTTATCTAGCCAGGCCGGAGAGTTTGGGTGAAATGGGGGAGACGGCTTTAATTAGCATTGAGTCCAGAAGCCTCCTTAGACCGCGTGTTAGCAAGTTTAGTGCGCCCAGATTAGGGGGTCCCACAAACCCCGGCTTTGCACGAAGAATTTGCGGTGAGGCGGGTGGCGGCTGAGCAAGCTCAGTGGCGCGAGCTCTGAAGAGAAAAGCCGGGAGGAAGAGAATTGAAAAATAGGTAAGACGCTTAGCGAACAAGGCTTTACTCTGCTGGAATTCTTGCGGGCGCGCGCGGAGGGGGTGGGCGGCTTCACGCCCGAGCGAAAGCCAGAGATTATTGATTAAGAGTCCCGGGGAGAGAGTGGGGTGGTGGGTTTTTGGCGGCCGGCCGGCGGAGGCGCAGACCCCTCACTGTGGCTTTGTACACTGGAGGCCGAGGGTTTGCTGGGCAGGGGTTAAGCCGGGCACTGGCTGATTCCACTGGGGCGTGGCGCAGCTTTAATTCAATGGGGGGGGGGGTCAAGCCAGGCCAAGCTCTCCGGCCGTCTACTCTTCCTATTAGAGTCGCACAGCCGCCGGCACACAATCGCAGGCTCACAGCGACTTAACCCGGGGCCGCTTAGTTAATAAGGCCCGCCCCAATCTCTCCTTCCACTCGCTCGGCTAGGGCCAAGCCCTAGAACAGTCGAAAACTAAGCCGAAATGGTATACAAATAAAAAGGCCAGAGGAACTAAAGCTAGAGCTATACCTACCTACCGGTTTGAAAAACCAAAAGGTATTAAACCTGACGAAGCGCTTATTTCCAACTCGCTAGATTAATTCCAGATTGAGTTACAATCAAAGGTTTGAGAGTCTGCAGTGCTCGCACCGAGAATGCTCAGCTCAGATTAATGCCGCTCTCAAATCCAGGCACAGCAGCAGCTGAGGATCGCTTTTTAAAAACAAAAATCTGTATTGATCAAGCCGGCAATCTCTTGCCTTGAAATTTGTCTACACAGGCAGGCAACAGCTCGTTATCCGCAAGGCTTGCGTGTGCAGCCTGCAGCAACCCTCGTAGGGGTGGGGCCGGCCTGAATCCGCCAAACAGAGGGCGAAAATGATAATCCAATGCATTTTTGGCTCACTTGTTCCCAGCGCGCTTAAAATCCCATTGATTCTCTTAGCCTGATCTGCAGCAGTGTACGGCAGCGCCTTCGACAGCTGTTAGGCTGCCAGCACGGCATCAGCTGCGAGGACAGACGAGAAGGGCTTTCTGCCCATGCGTAATTCTGCTTTGATTGTTTCCGAGTGTGAAACAGCCCACGAATTCATCAATCCAATTGATTTGGCGTTGTTCTCAAATCATATTGGCTTTTCTTTATAGTAGTTCACAATCCACTGGTTCAGTGCAATAATCCACTGGCTGGCTCCATAATCCACAGTTTAATTAGCAAAATCTGGAGTCTAATATCATAATCCGGATACCAATTTACCATAATCCACAATCTTATTATCATAATCCGCAGGCACTTTACCATAACTCATATATGAACTATTAATAACATTAATAGCCGTCATCACATGACCTGCATTCTTACACGCACTATCCATTACATAAGTGTCAAACTACTTCAAAAAAGCATTTAATTTACAGAAGACAAATCGACAAACAAGTAAGTGTAAGAGGGTTATAAATACTAATTAAGAACATAAAAAATTATTTTTCGTCAGCTGTATTATTATTGCAAAAGTAAAAAGCAGCAAATTCGTGTAAACTGGTGGCTGCACTGCGCAGCAAGCAAGCAATCAAATAAATAGACACCGTAGTTAAACTGTATTAAAAGCCATAATCGTGTCGGGCTTCAAATGCATCAGTTAAAATTATTTTAAACAAAGTTATAAAGTGGGATTGGCCTTTGAAGCATAAAAAATCAGTACATAAAAAGTTAATTGCTGTCTATGGTCACGTGACAAAGTGGCCCAACTTCAATACAAAGTTAACTGCTGTCTATCGTCACGTGACAAAGTGGCCCAACTTCAATACAAAGTTAACTGCTGTCTATGGTCACGTGACAAAGTGGCCCGACTTGAATACAAAGTTAACTGCTGTCTATGGTCACGTGACAAAGTGGCCCAACTTCAATACAAAGTTAACTGCTGTCTATGGTCACGTGACAAAGTGGCCCGACTTGAATACAAAGTTAACTGCTGTCTATCGTCACGTGACAAAGTGGCCCAACTTCAATACAAAGTTAACTGCTGTCTATGGTCACGTGACAAAGTGGCCCGACTTGAATACAAAGTTAACTGCTGTCTATGGTCACGTGACAAAGTGGCCCGACTTCAATACAAAGTTAACTGCTGTCTATGGTCACGTGACAAAGTGGCCCGACTTGAATACAAAGTTAACTGCTGTCTATGGTCACGTGACAAAGTGGCCCAACTTCAATACAAAGTTAACTGCTGTCTATGGTCACGTGACAAAGTGGCCCAACTTCAATACAAAGTTAACTGCTGTCTATGGTCACGTGACAAAGTGGCCCGACTTGAATACAAAGTTAACTGCTGTCTATGGTCACGTGACAAAGTGGCCCAACTTCAATACAAAGTTAACTGCTGTCTATGGTCACGTGACAAAGTGGCCCGACTTCAATACAAAGTTAACTGCTGTCTATGGTCACGTGACAAAGTGGCCCGACTTGAATACAAAGTTAACTGCTGTCTATGGTCACGTGACAAAGTGGCCCGACTTAAATACAAAGTTAACTGCTGTCTTTCGTCACGTGACAAAGTGGCCCAACTTAATGCAAAGTTAACTGCCGTTTATGGTCACGTGACAAAATGGCCCAAAAGAATTCACGGTATATTAGCTCGCATCACTGGAAAGTTCTATAAGGAAAATCTCAACAACTGCCTCGACTGTCTAACTGACCAGCACAGACTTGCGGGATCAACACTCAGTCATCCCCGCAGCGGTCAGGACGTCAAATTCCCGGTCAGTCAGCCGTACCAGACACTCGGCTGGGAGCAGCTTCAGCAGGGCATCAATTGTAGGCAAGCCGCCCAGCCCGGCAGCGTGTCCGATCACGATCAGCTTGCGCTTTGCCCGCGTCACCGCCACGTTAAATCGGCGCGGATCGCTCAGGATGGAGCTGGCGGAGGCTGCGCCGGCTTCTCGGCGAGCCATGGATAGCAGGATGAGGCTCTTGTCCCGACCCTGGAACTGGTCGATTGTGCTGGCCTCGACGCCAGTCAACTGCGAGCCGGACTCGGCGCTAAGGCGGCGTCGGAGCAGCGCGACCTGATCGCGGTAGGGCGACATTAGGCCGACGTCTGCCGGTGCCGCGGCGGCGGGGCAGAGCAGGCGGAGGAGGCTGACGGCCAGCGACGCCTCCAGCGGGTTGGCAAGGCTCGAAGACCCCGATGCTTGGCCCGCGAGGCTGCTGCGGCGGCCGCATGACTCCGCCTGGACCGAATCCTGCGAAAGGGATTGGACCATAGACAGCATGAGTGAGGATGTGAGTGACAATGGAGACTGGCTGACCTTGCTGAATTGGAGAGTGACACTGCTGAATTGGAGAGTGACACTGCTGAATTGGAGAGTGACACTGCTGAATTGGAGAGTGACACTGCTGAATTGGAGAGTGACACTGCTGAATTGGAGAGTGACACTGCTGAATTGGAGAGTGACACTGCTGAATTGGAGACACTGCTGAATTGGAGAGTGACAATGCTGAATTGGAGAGTGACAATGCTGAATTGGAGAGTGACACTGCTGAATTGGAGAGTGACAATGCTGCATTACATCGATCGAAGCTATAGACTTCAGCAACCACAAACGGATAAAGACGGCACTCACAATGCGCTCGGTGCTGACAAAGACCAGAGAGTGCTCAAGCCTATCGGACCAGACGGCAGCCAGACAGGCAAGAGGGTCTCGCAGCCGAGGTGGGAGAGTCACAGCCGGCAGAGTGAGTTGGGAGACGGACTCGTGAGCCGTGAGCTCCCCATTGTACAGCAGCTGGTTGGGCAGCTGCAGCAGACAGGAGTTCATTCGGTACTGCTCGGTGAGGGCGAACGTCACCCTGGCTGTGACGGCCTCCCTGTTGAGCAGGCGGCAGAGCAGGCTGCGGCCGAGGCCCAGGGAGGCGGCGCGCCGACTCAGCACCATGGGGGGCAGCTGGTGCGGGTCGCCGACCAGCAGGAAGCGGCCGCCGCTGCCCGACAGGCGGAGAAGCGGCCCGAGGCAGGCGGGGAGAGGCGCCTTGATTTCACGAGGGTCAGATGCTTTGGAGTTAGGGTAATGGGATTTTGAGTCTTCTGTCAATAGGGACTAAGGATCTGTCAATAGGGACTAAGGATCTGTCAGTAGGGACTAAGGATCTGCCAGAGAGGCATAAGGATCTGTCAGAGGGGCTTAAGGATCTGTCAGAGGGGCTTAAGGATCTGTCAGAGGGGCTTAAGGATCTGTCAGAGGGGCTTAAGGATCTGTCAGAGGGGCTTAAGGATCTGTCAGAGGGGCTTAAGGATCTGTCAGAGGGGCTTAAGGATCTGTCAGAGGGGCTTAAGGATCTGTCAGAGGGGCTTAAGGATCTGTCAGAGGGGCTTAAGGATCTGTCAGAGGGGCTTAAGGATCTGTTAGAGGGGCCTAAGGATCTGTTAGAGGGGCCTAAGGATCTGTCCGAGAGGATTTAAAATCTGTTATAGGCTTAATGATCTGTCAGTGAGGGTTAAGGATCTGTCAGAGAGGATTAACGATAGGGAACCGGTTAGTGGGGATTCAGGCGGGATTTTGAGTTTACCACTGTAGGACACAGCCCACACAGCAAGAGCCGGAATGTACCTGCCCGGCCTCATCAATGAGAGCGAAGTCGAACTGGCAGCGGGCCAGGCAGGGGTCCAGCGCCCCTAAGCAGGTGCAGCCGACGACTGGCCGCGACTCAACCAGGGCGCGCACGCCAGCGGAGGTGGCGCCAGAGCTTCCTTCGCGCTGCTGCTGCTGGAGCGACTGCAGCTCGGAGGCAAGGCAGCGAGACCGGATTCGAGGGTGCACTCGGGCCTCCTGGCCGATGCGGAGCAGCCCGACCTGCGGGGCCGCGGCGTCAGGAATGAATGCGGTGTCAGGTGTTTGTTGCTGGGTGTCAGTGGATGTCAGTAGCTTAAGTGGATGTCAGGAGTGTCAGTGGATGTCAGGAGTGTCAGTGGATGTCAGGAGCGGCGGTGGGTGTCAGGAAAAGCAACAGATATCAAGAAAGGCAGAAGCAAAATTCTAAACCAAAATAGGACACAAAAGCAAATTAATGAACCTGCGGATAGGTGTCGACAATCTTAACCAGAATGTTGTCAACAGCGCTATGCGTGTAGGCCGATACGAGAACCCTGGCGCCCAGGTGAACGAGCGCCGCCACCAGAGCGGCAAGGAAAGTGGTCTTACCTGGCAGTTAAAAATGCACGATGAAAATAGTTACTACAAAATCAAAGTACGAGCGTAATAACATTTAAATGCTTTTTATAACCCACCGGTTCCAGGATAGCCTTTGAGCAGGACGAAGTCCTTAGCTGCTAGGGTCGCCAGAAGGCACTTGCGCTGCTCCCTGTTCAGCGGCGCCGCAAATTGTCGCACTGAAATCAATGCGTTTCAGTTTAGTGTAAATATAGCTGGCATGCGCAAATAGCACTACTGCCTGCGTAAGTAATATAATTCAGACCTGACACGACGGTCGCATGATCGAAGCTGGTCACCTCGGGCGGCCGCTTGTCAATGAGAAGCTCTCGCAGTCTTGTGCTGAAAGAAGCAAACAAAAAAGCTAATTTTGAGAAGCAAAGCAAAGAGGTTTGAGAAGATTGAAAAAAACCAGCCCCACCTGATAGGGGAATCTTCCATTAGCATAACCAGGTAGGATAGGCAAATTCCTATAGATTTTTGCGAGTTGCTTTTTCGTATCCGATAATGCAGGTCCGTCTTCTTCAGCGGTCTGCAGGTAGAAGTTGGTGGCGATTTAGCAGGGTGCTATAATTATCCCTTTCGCTTAAACAGCTCCACCCGTCCCCTAAACAACCTATCCCAGTCCCCTAATAGGCTCTATCCATTCACTAATTGTCCCTATCTATTCCCTAACCGGTTCTCTAATTGGCTCTCCCTATTCCCTAATCGGCTCTATCAGTCCCATAATCGGCTCTATATATTCCTTATCCGGTTCTCCCTATCCCCTAATCGGCTCTCTCTATCCCCTAATCGGCTCTCCCTATCCCCTAATCGGCTCTCCATATCCCCTAATCGGCTGTCCATATCCCCTAATCGGCTCTCCCTATCCCCTAATCGGCTCTCCCTATCCCCCTAATCGGCTCTCCCTATCACCCTAATCGGCTCTCTCTATCCCCCTAATTGGATTGGCTCTCTCTATCCCCTAATCGGCTCTCCCTATCCTCTAATCGGCTCTCCCTATCCCCTAATCGGCTCTATATATTCTCTAATCGGCTCTCCCTATCCCCTAATCGGCTCTCCCTATCACCCTAATCGGCTCTCTCTATCCCCCTAATTGGCTCTCTCTATCCTCTAATCGGCTCTCCCTATTCCCTAATCGGCTCTATATATTCTCTAATTCGCTCTCCCTATCCCCTAATCGGCTCTCCCTATCCCCTAATCGGCTCTCCCTATCCCCTAATCGGCTCTCCCTATCCCCTAATCGGCTCTCCCTATCCCCTAATCGGCTCTCCCTATCCCCTAATCGGCTCTCCCCATCCCTTAACCAGCTAAGGCTATCCCAGCATGCCACTGCACACCTGTCGCACAGCAGAGCCAGTCGGTCGCAGGCAATCTCCCTGACCAAGCCGGCGCACAGCCCGACCAGGCAGCCATCCGCCGAGTCCACCACAGCGAAGTCGCCCTCGGAGGCCACGTCCGTCAGCGGTGGCTCGTCGGTGCTGACGGCGACGGGAATTCAGCAATCGAGGGGGGGGAGATAGCAGAATTGCAAGGTTGTGATGGCAAAACGATGAAAACAATAATCAAGAAAATAAAAATATATAATTGATGTTTACTCGAAAATGATTTTTAAATCCCAAAAATTGTAGTTTTAAATCCTTTTTAGGATGCATGAATGTTTAAAAAGTTATATTGCTAATATTAACAGAAAGAGTTAATCCTATACGAGTACTCGTAATTTAATCCCCAGATTTACAAATCACACAGAAGCTTCATCAATCCTTCAAAATCATGAATCCTATTCTAATATTTAGTTTCTCACCCTAATCCCTAATCCCTAAACCAAAATTCCAATCTCTTATCCCCAATCCCCAATCCCAAATCCCCAATCCCAAATCCCCAATCCCAAATCCCAAATCGCTAATCCCTTATCCCTAATACCTAATCCCCAATCCTAATCCCTTATCCCTAATACCTAAACCCTAATCCCCAATCCTTATCCCTAAACCCTAAAACCTAATCCCCATTCCCTTATCCGCGTAATCCCAAAACCCTAATCCCTTATCTCTAATCCCAAAACCCCGATCCCTTATCCCTAATCTCTAAACCCTAATACATAATCCTACTTAAGATGTCACGAATCGCTAATCTAAACTAGGCATTTCCCAACTATGCCAAGTAATTACTCGCCCCGCGCTCACCCAGCAACCCGGAAGCGGACCAGAGTCTGCTGGCCGGAGCCGCCGTCCCGACCGCGGGCCGGCCGCTGCCCCTCGAACAGCAGAGTGGCGGATGCAGCCGCGGCAGCTGACGGAGCCTCAGCCTCCGCTTGGCCAGCCTGACGCTCCATCAGCAGCAGGCGACTCCAGTGGCCAAAGTAGGCCGCGTGCCTCTCGCTCAGGTGGCGCATCGCCTTTTCGGCAGATGGCCGACCGCCGACACTGCAGCCCGCCTCGCCTGGCAAGGGGTGGGGGGTCGCGCTGAGCGTTAAAATCTGACAGCTTGGATTAGGGGATCAGGGATTAGGGATCAAAATGATCTGGGATCAAGTGATCAGAGATCAAGGGATCAAGGGATCAGGGATCAAGGGATCAGGGATCAAGGGATCAGGGATTAAGGGATCAGGGATCAAGGGATCAAGGGATCAGGGGATCCAGGGATCAGGGATCAAGGGATCAGGGATCAGGGATCAAGTAATCAAAGGATCAAGTAATCAAGGGATCAGGGATCAATGATCTGGGATCAATGATCTGGGATCAATGATCTGGGATCAATGATCTGGGATCAATGATCTGGGATCAATGATCTGGGATCAATGATCTGGGATCAATGATCTGGGATCAATGATCTGGGATCAATGATCTGGGATCAATGATCTGGGATCAATGATCTGGGATCAATGATCTGGGATCAATGATCTGGGATCAATGATCTGGGATCAATGATCTGGGATCAATGATCTGGGATCAATGATCTGGGATCAAGTGATCATGGGTCAATAATCTGGGATGTGGGATCAGGGAACAAGGGATCAGGGATCAAGGGATCAGGGATCAGGGGATCTGGGATCAAGGGATCTGGGATCAAGGGATCTGGGATCAAGGGATCTGGGATCAAGGGATCTGGGATCAAGGGATCTGGGATCTGGGATCAAGGGATCTGGAATCAAGGGATCTGGAATCAAGGGATCTGGGATCAAGGGATCTGGGATCTGGGATCAAGGGATCTGGGATCAAAGGATCTGGGATCAAAGGATCACCTTTTGCCAGCCGATGCAGCAGTGAGCAGCTGAGCAGCTGCGGGCAGGCAGCGCACCAGCGGTCCCTGCCGGTCAGCGGGTCGGGCAGCGGCGCCAGCCGAACTTCGCAAGCCTCGGCGCTGCCTCCGTCGCCTTCATCAACGATGACAGGGGGCCGGGCCAGCCAGCCGGCCAGCTCGTTGCGCAGCTGCAGGAGACCGCAGCGCCGGGACCTATCAGGACGGAACAGCTGCTGCTGTGGGCCGTCGCGCAGGTACAGCAGCAGAGCGCCGTCAGCGCCGTCAGCTGTTGATGAGTTCTCGGCTTCGGGGCCGTCAAGCATCATTGAGTACAGCAGGGCCTGGCATGGTTTAGCACAATGTTGAGGCTTGAGCTCTGCGTGTGAAATCGTTGCTATACACCAGCCGTTTCTAACAAATCTAGCTACCGATTCTAACAAATCTAGCTACCGATTCTAACAAATCTACCTAACGATTCTAACAAATCTAGCTACCGATTCTAACAAATCTAGCTACCGATTCTAACAAATCTAGCTACCGATTCTAACAAATCTAGCTACCGATTCTAACAAATCTAGCTACCGATTCTAACAAATCTAGCTACCGATTCTAACAAATCTAGCTACCGATTCTAACAAATCTAGCTACCGATTCTAACAAATCTAGCTACCGATTCTAACAAATCTAGCTACCGATTCCAACAAAGCTAGCTACCGATTCTAACAAATCTAGCTACCGATTCTAACAAATCTAGCTACCGATTCTAACAAATCTAGCTACCGATTCTAACAAATCTAGCTACCGATTCTAACAAATCTAGCTACCGATTCTAACAAATGTAGCTACCGATTCTAACAAATCTAGCTACCGATTCTAACAAATCTAGCTACCGATTCTAACAAATCTAGCTACCGATTCTAACAAATCTAGCTACCGATTCTAACAAATGTAGCTACCGATTCTAAAAAATCTAGCTACCGATTCTAACAAATCTACCTAACGATTCTAACAAATCTAGCTACCGATTCTAACAAATCTAGCTACCGATTCTAACAAATCTAGCTACCGATTCTAACAAATCTAGCTACCGATTCTAACAAATCTAGCTACCGATTCTAACAAATGTAGCTACCGATTCTAAAAAATCTAGCTACCGATTCTAACAAATCAAGCTACCGATTCTAACAAATCTAGCTACCGATTCTAACAAATGTAGCTACCGATTCTAACAAATCTAGCTACCGATTCTAACAAATCTAGCTACCGATTCTAACAAATGTAGCTACCGATTCTAAAAAATCTAGTTACCGATTCTAACAAATCTACCTAACGATTCTAACAAATCTAGCTACCGATTCTAACAAATCTAGCTACCGATTCTAACAAATCTAGCTACCGATTCTAACAAATGTAGCTACCGATTCTAAAAAATCTAGCTACCGATTCTAACAAATCTAGCTACCGATTCTAACAAATCTAGCTACCGATTCTAACAAATCTAGCTACCGATTCTAACAAATCTAGCTACCGATTCTAACAAATCTAGCTACCGATTCTAACAAATGTAGCTACCGATTCTAACAAATGTAGCTACCGATTCTAACAAATGTAGCTACCGATTCTAACAAATCTAGCTACCGATTCCAACAAATCTAGCTACCGATTCTAACAAATCTAGCTACCGATTCTAAAAAATCTAGCTACCGATTCTAACAAATCTAGCTACCGATTCTAAAAAATCTAGCTACCGATTCTAAAAAATCTAGCTACCGATTCTAACAAATCTAGCTACCGATTCCAACAAATCTAGCTACCGATTCTAACAAATGTAGCTACCGATTCTAACAAATCTAGCTACCGATTCTAAAAAATCTAGCTACCGATTCTAACAAATCTAGCTACCGATTCTAACAAATCTAGCTACCGATTCTAACAAATCTAGCTACCGATTCTAACAAATCTAGCTACCGATTCTAACAAATCTAGCTACCGATTCTAACAAATCTAGCTACCGATTCCAACAAAGCTAGCTACCGTTTCTAACAAATCTAGCTACCGATTCTAACAAATCTAGCTACCGATTCTAACAAATCTAGCTACCGATTCTAACAAATCTAGCTACCGATTCTAACAAATCTAGCTACCGATTCTAACAAATGTAGCTACCGATTCTAACAAATCTAGCTACCGATTCTAACAAATCTAGCTACCGATTCTAACAAATCTAGCTACCGATTCTAACAAATGTAGCTACCGATTCTAAAAAATCTAGCTACCGATTCTAACAAATCTAGCTACCGATTCTAACAAATCTAGCTACCGATTCTAACAAATCTACCTAACGATTCTAACAAATCTAGCTACCGATTCTAACAAATCTAGCTACCGATTCTAACAAATGTAGCTACCGATTCTAAAAAATCTAGTTACCGATTCTAACAAATCTACCTAACGATTCTAACAAATCTAGCTACCGATTCTAACAAATCTAGCTACCGATTCTAACAAATCTAGCTACCGATTCTAAAAAATCTAGCTACCGATTCTAACAAATCTAGCTACCGATTCTAAAAAATCTAGCTACCGATTCTAAAAAATCTAGCTACCGATTCTAACAAATCTAGCTACCGATTCCAACAAATCTAGCTACCGATTCTAACAAATCTAGCTACCGATTCCAACAAATCTAGCTACCGATTCTAAAAAATCTAGCTACCGATTCTAACAAATCTAGCTACCGATTCTAACAAATCTAGCTACCGATTCTAACAAATCTAGCTACCGATTCTAACAAATCTAGCTACCGATTCTAACAAATGTAGCTACCGATTCTAACAAATGTAGCTACCGATTCTAACAAATCTAGCTACCGATTCTAAAAAATCTAGCTACCGATTCTAACAAATGTAGCTACCGATTCTAACAAATCTAGCTACCGATTCCAACAAATCTAGCTACCGATTCTAACAAATCTAGCTACCGATTCTAACAAATGTAGCTACCGATTCTAACAAATCTAGCTACCGATTCTAACAAATCTAGCTACCGATTCTAACAAATCTAGCTACCGATTCTAACAAATCTACCTAACGATTCTAACAAATCTAGCTACCGATTCTAACAAATCTAGCTACCGATTCTAACAAATGTAGCTACCGATTCTAAAAAATCTAGCTACCGATTCTAACAAATCTAGCTACCGATTCTAACAAATCTAGCTACCGATTCTAACAAATCTAGCTACCGATTCTAACAAATGTAGCTACCGATTCTAAAAAATCTAGCTACCGATTCTAACAAATCTAGCTACCGATTCTAACAAATCTAGCTACCGATTCTAACAAATCTAGCTACCGATTCTAACAAATCTAGCTACCGATTCTAACAAATCTAGCTACCGATTCTAACAAATCTAGCTACCGATTCTAACAAATCTAGCTACCGATTCTAACAAATCTAGTTACCGATTCTAACAAATCTAGCTACCGATTCTAACAAATCTAGCTACCGATTCTAACAAATCTAGCTACCGATTCTAACAAATCTAGCTACCGATTCTAACAAATCTAGTTACCGATTCTAACAAATCTAGCTACCGATTCTAACAAATCTAGCTACCGATTCTAACAAATCTAGCTACCGATTCTAACAAATCTAGCTACCGATTCTAACAAATGTAGCTACCGATTCTAAAAAATCTAGCTACCGATTCTAACAAATCTAGCTACCGATTAAAACAAAATCTAGCTACCGATTCCAACAAAGCTAGCTACCGATTCTAACAAATGTAGCTACCGATTCTAACAAATCTAGCTACCGATTCTAACAAATCTAGCTACCGATTCTAACAAATCTAGCTACCGATTCTAACAAATCTAGCTACCGATTCTAACAAATCTAGCTACCGATTCTAACAAATCTAGCTACCAATTCTAACAAATCTAGCTACCGATTCTAACAAATCTAGCTACCGATTCTAACAAATCTAGCTACCGATTCTAACAAATCTAGCTACCAATTCTAACAAATCTAGCTACCGATTCTAACAAATCTAGCTACCGATTCTAACAAATGTAGCTACCGATTCTAAAAAATCTAGCTACCGATTCTAACAAATCTAGCTACCGATTCCAACAAATCTAGCTACCGATTCTAACAAATCTAGCTACCGATTCTAACAAATCTAGTTACCGATTCTAACAAATCTAGCTACCGATTCTAACAAATCTAGCTACCGATTCTAACAAATCTAGCTACCGATTCTAACAAATCTAGCTACCGATTCTAACAAATGTAGCTACCGATTCTAAAAAATCTAGCTACCGATTCTAACAAATCTAGCTACCGATTAAAACAAAATCTAGCTACCGATTCCAACAAAGCTAGCTACCGATTCTAACAAATGTAGCTACCGATTCTAACAAATCTAGCTACCGATTCTAACAAATGTAGCTACCGATTCTAACAAATCTAGCTACCGATTCTAACAAATCTAGCTACCGATTCTAACAAATCTAGCTACCGATTCTAACAAATCTAGCTACCGATTCTAAAAAATCTAGCTACCGATTCTAACAAATCTAGCTACCGATTCTAACAAATGTAGCTACCGATTCTAACAAATCTAGCTACCGATTCTAACAAATCTAGCTACCAATTCTAACAAATCTAGCTACCGATTCTAACAAATCTAGCTACCGTTTCTAACAAATCTAGCTACCGATTCTAACAAATGTAGCTACCGATTCTAACAAATCTAGCTACCGATTCTAACAAATCTAGCTACCGATTCTAACAAATCTAGCTACCGATTCTAAAAAATCTAGCTACCGATTCTAACAAATCTAGCTACCGATTCTAACAAATGTAGCTACCGATTCTAACAAATCTAGCTACCGATTCTAACAAATCTAGCTACCAATTCTAACAAATCTAGCTACCGATTCTAACAAATCTAGCTACCGATTCTAACAAATCTAGCTACCGATTCTAACAAATCTAGCTACCGATTCTAACAAATCTAGCTACCGATTCTAACAAATCTAGCTACCGATTCTAACAAATCTAGCTACCGTTTCTAACAAATCTAGCTACCGATTCCAACAAATCTCGCTACCGATTCTAACAAATGTAGCTACCGATTCTAACAAATCTAGCTACCGATTCTAACAAATGTAGCTACCGATTCTAACAAATCTAGCTACCGATTCTAACAAATCTAGCTACCAATTCTAACAAATCTAGCTACCGATTCTAACAAATCTAGCTACCGATTCTAACAAATCTAGCTACCGATTCTAACAAATCTAGCTACTGATTCTAACAAATGTAGCTACCGATTCTAAAAAATCTAGCTACCGATTCTAACAAATCTAGCTACCGATTCTAACAAATCTAGCTACCGATTCTAACAAATGTAGCTACCGATTCTAACAAATGTAGCTACCGATTCTAACAAATCTAGCTACCGATTCTAACAAATCTAGCTACCGATTCTAACAAATCTAGCTACCGATTCTAACAAATCTAGCTACCGTTTCTAACAAATCTAGCTACCGATTCTAACAAATCTAGCTACCGATTCTAACAAATCTAGCTACCGATTCTAACAAATGTAGCTACCGATTCTAACAAATCTAGCTACCGTTTCTAACAAATCTAGCTACCGATTCCAACAAATCTAGCTACCGATTCTAACAAATGTAGCTACCGATTCTAACAAATCTAGCTACCGTTTCTAACAAATCTAGCTACCGATTCCAACAAATCTCGCTACCGATTCTAACAAATCTCGCCAGCCCGCGTGCTGCTTACCTGCCCAACGTGCTCGTGGCTGAAGCTCGCCCGGCCAGTCTTAAGTTCAACTGGCAGCCGCTTGTCGCCGCCCGCAGCGTCAGCCACCAGCAGGCTGACGTCCACCTTGCCCTTCAGGCCGAACCTCCGGCTGCCGACGCTCTCCTCGATGTCCGCCACGCCGTTCACCCGTAGGCCGTCGCTGCCATCGTTTCCGTGATGGCGGCGAAGCCAGTCGACGATGTGCTTGACAAACTGGGACACCTCGGCCAGCAGCTCGGACTCGGACAGTCCCAGCGCCGCCAGCTGCTGCGCCAGCTGCCCGGAGTTCACCAGCTGCGCCGCTGCCGCCGAGGCTGACGCCTCCGTCACGGGAACCGTCTGATGGCGAACCAGCAGCTGCGGGCGAGCCGAGCAAACAGTTCAACTTGGGAGACTATCGGGATATTCGTGTCCAAGAGTTTCTTCCCCTAGTGCATTTTGCCCGCAATGCTTCGGGAATTCGGATAAATATTTCCTACTTTATCCATTAGAGTAACCGCGTCTGACTCTTCACGATACGACCTCAGGATTGAATCCGTGCATATGATCCACTGCGGATCCCATATGATCCACTGCGGATCCCATATGATCCACTGCGGATCCCATATGATCCACTGCGGATCCCATATGATCCACTGTTGATCCCATATGATCCACTGCGGATCCCATATGATCCACTGCGGATCCCATATGATCCACTGCGGATCCCATATGATCCACTGCGGATCCCATATGATCCACTGCGGATCCCATATGATCCACTGCGGATCCCATATGATCCACTGCGGATCCCATATGATCCACTGCGGATCCCATATGATCCACTGCGGATCCCATATGATCCATTGCGGATCCCATATGGTCTGCTGGGGATCCCATATGGTCTGCTGGGGATCCCATATGGTCTACTGGGGATCCCATATGGTCTGCTGGGGATCCCATATGGTCTGCTGGGGATCCCATATGGTCTGCTGGGGATCCCATATGGTCCACTGGGGATCCCATATGATCTCCTTAGGATCCTATATGATCTCCTTAGGATTCCATATGATCTCATTAGGATCTCATATGATCTCATTAGAATCCCATATGATCAAACTTATTATGCGAATGATTAATTACCGAACCTAAAATACCCGGTGGTGATTCTGTGAGTTATGAGCCAGTTAGAAACCAAAAATATTTCCATGTTTAGTTTGAAATCACTTATTTTGGCACGATTCACACTTGACAGTTTTGCTGTCAATAATCGCCTTTGATACACACGGACTGAGTGAAATCAAACATTTATGCCACCTTTGATACACACGGACTGAGTGAAATCAAACATTTATGCCACCTTTGATACACACGGACTGAGTGAAATCAAACATTTATGCCAATTGAATATTCAAATGAAAATGCAAAGTATGAGGCTCGGCCAGTCTGACTTACATCCTGAAACAGCTGGTGCACAACGCTGCCCAGCAGCATGACTTTGTTCTCGCCTTCCAACGATGTGTACATTGAGTCCAGCACTGACCTGCAACAGCGTGGTGGCACGACTGTGGATTCGGACATATTTTTCTACGGCATTGTCTGCAGATGTTTATTTTATCTCAATTCTAGATACATTGTCCAGGTCTCAGTCTCCTGTCCTAAGAACCCAACTCCCCAGCCCTCAGATCCCCAGTTTCGAGTCCTCAGATCCCAAGTCCCCAGCCCTCAGATCCCAAATCCCCAGTCCTCAGATCCCCAGTTTCGAGTCCTCAGATCTCAAATCCCCAACCTAAGATCCCCAGTTTCGAGTCCTCAGATCTCAAATCCCCAACCTCAGATCCCCAGTTTCGAGTCCTCAGATCTCAAATCCCCAACCTCAGATCCCTAGTTTCGAGTCCTTAGATCCCAGCCAGCTGCAGCTCACCTCCGCACGCAGCCAAGCGAGGCCACCACGGCGGTGGCGCTGAGCAGCTGGTCCGGCAGCAGCACAAAATAATTTTGCTGGTCCGTGACAGACAGCTCCGGGTGATCCGGTTGCCATGGCGTCTCCGGGCTGAGCACGATCTGAACCGTGTCCCCTGTGTGCAGGCGAGTCTCCGACCTGAGAGAGAAGTTTGACAATGGCGCCATTGAAACAGATGGCAATCGGGCCGCGATGGAGGCCTCATAGGAAATCATCTTGGAAATGGGACTTCGCAATGCAAACGGGGTCAACAGGTGCTACCCAATTCGGGCCTCACCAAGAGTCGCACAGTCGGCAGACGAAATTCCAGCCGCAGGGTTCGAGTCCCGCACAGTCGAGCTCCAGCTCGTCAGACAGCCGCTTCACTGAGCGGACCCGACCGCGGATCCACTCGGGTCGGTGGCGCCACCTGCAGGAGGGGTTGGGGTCTCAGAGTTAGGGAGGTCGGATCCTGGAGGGGTTGGGGTCTCAGAGTTAGGGAGGTCGGATCCTAAGGAGGCGAGATGGGATCTAACTAGATCATAGAGAGATCTCAAGGAGATTATACTTGAATTCCAATGTGAGATAAAATTTTGAGATAATAATCACAAATTGAGATAGATCATATGGGATCTCAAGATTATATGGGATCCCAAGATTACATGGGATCTTAAAATTATATAGAATCTCAAGATTATATGGGATCTCAAGATTATATGGGATCTCAAGATTATATGGGATCTCAAGGTTATATGGGATCTCAAGATTATATGGGATCTCAAGATTATATTGGATCTCAAGATTATATGGGATCTCAAGATTATATGGGATCTCAAGATTATATGGGATCTCAAGATTATATGGGATCTCAAGATTATATGGGATCTCAAGATTATATGGGATCTCAAGATTATATGGAATCTCAAGATTATATGGGATCTCAAGATTATATGGGATCTCAAGATTATATGGGATCTCAAGATTATATGGGATCTCAAGATTATATGGGATCTCAAGATTATATGGGATCTCAAGATTATATGGGATCTCAAGATTATATGGGATCTCAAGATTATATGGGATCTCAAGATTATATGGGATCTCAAGATTATATGGGATCTCAAGATTATATGGGATCTCAAGATTATATGAGATCTCAAGATTATATGGGATCCTAATGAGATCATATGGGAGGCCAAAGAGATCATACAGGACGCCAAGATCATACGAGAGGCCAAGGAGATCATATGGGAGGCCAAGGAGATCATACAGGACGCCAAGGAGATTATACGGGAGGCCAAGGAGATCATACGGGAGGCCAAGAAGATCATACGGGAGGCCAAGAAGATCATACGGGAGGCCAAGAAGATCATACAGGACGCCAAGATCATACGAGAGGCCAAGGAGATCATATGGGAGGCCAAGGAGATCATACAGGACGCCAAGGAGATCATACGGGAGGCCAGGAAGATCATACGGGAGGCCAAGAAGATCATACGGGAGGCCAAGGAGATCATACGGGAGGCCAAGAAGATCATACGGGAGGCCAAGGAGATCATACGGGAGGCCAAGGAGATCATACGGGAGGCCAATAAGATCATACGGGAGGCCAAGGAGATCATACGGGAGGCCAAGAAGATCATACGGGAGGCCAAGGAGATCATACGGGAGGCCAAGGAGATCATACGGGAGGCCAAGGAGATCATATAGGACCCGTATGAGATCATCTGAGATCCCAAGACGAGTTAGGATTTTAAGGAGATCAAAGTATTGTCTGAAGGTCAACACTCAGACAGGTTTTCAATGCGATGAGTTTCCGAGGTCTGTTAAGTCCTCAATCCCAACGAGCTTATGCGGAATCCCAAACAGGCCAGATTGGGATCTCACTCCGCAGGCAGCCAGCAATCGGCCTCAGCCTCAAGCTCGGCAGCAGCGCCAGCATCCGAATTCTCCTTGCCAATTTTCGCTGCCCGCCCCACCGCACAGTCGGGCGACTTCTCGTTGGAAGAACAGGCGCCGCTGCTGTTGCTGCTGTCCGACAGCACCACAATGGGCTCGGCTGTCAGCTTCTGCTGTTGCTGCTTCTGCTGCTCCTCGCCGTACAGGAAAGCCCGCTTGGTCGGCGGCAGGTCAGGCGCGTCCGGCCGATAGTTGAGACCCTTTGGTGGCCGCTTCCGGCCGAAAATTGTCCGGGCCACGTTGGAGGCCTTGGCGTTGGGCGGCTTGTCAAAGGAGACGGCGGAGGCGACGGACGAGGCGGAGGATGAGGCGGAAGACGGGCGCGGGTTGGACAGGAAAGAGCGGCGGGCGAGTCGCTTCTGTTGTTGTTGCTGTTGCTGCTGTTGCTGGGGCGCCGCAGGGGGAGACGGCGGCACAACGTCAACAGTGGAGGCCGCAGACTGGGCCGCGGTGGAGCCCTGTGAGAGAGATATAGAAAATTTTTGAACGAATAGATATAGGAAGACATTAGCATTAGAAGATGCCTAATGTTAGTCGAAACATGTCGTTTGAATAAAAAATGCTCGCAATTTCCTTCCTTCTAAAGTATAAAAAAAACATAAAAATAGACCAATGTCTATGAGTGTACATAAGAGTAGGGTTCTTATACATTTAGAACATGTGGATTTGATAGGTAAAATGTTATAAATTTCCATCTTAGGTAGCTCTTACCAGTTTAAAAAAAGAGTTGATGTTTGTTTGCTTCATTGTAATATTAGCTGAAAATTATAAATGATAAATGTAAGAAGAAAAAGAAAATTTTCAATGATAGGTTTATTATTATATAACTATATGTATTAGGCCTAGGCTTATTATATTAATATTATAGATCATTTTATTTCCAGTTCTAAGGGACCTAGAAATTTCAAAATACTTAGAGATATAGTGATCATGTCAATATTGTGCCTACAATAAAGTAAAGGCCTAACAGCTATGTTATGGTAGCTACGAGCATATGTTTTTAAATAATAAGCTTTGAATAAGCTTCAATAATTTTAATTATTAACATAAGAATATAAGATAATAATATATATGAGATATAATAAATGTCATAAGTCAAACAAATAAACTTTGTGTATTACCACTTATAACACCAGGCCTAATGTGGCTTCCAGTTAATCTAGCGACAATATGATCTGGCAACAGATATTATATCAACATATATACAGATTAGTTGAGCTATTATTTTTAGCTCTTTATGATTACTTATTAATACTTAAACAATTAAATAAAAATAACATAAACTATAATTATTGCAGTTATATTTTTACAGCTGTATGTAGCTGTTGATTTTCATCTAGCTAATTTTTCTAGATCAATTTAGCTAATTTCTAGATTAATTTTTTTCTGAATACAATTTTATCAATTTAATCTGCTTGGAAAGCAAATTTGTTTGACTATGATCCAATATTGTTGTATATATTCTATTTGCCTTTTTGCATGAAAATGAAAATCCCATTTGCTAATCATTGAACATTGAACAAATTGAACACTGAAAATTTCATATTTTGAAACATCAGATTGATGATTAATGTTTGGAAATTAAAAAGTTTTTTTAATTGTCACTTAATTTTAAGCAATGATTAAATATATTGCACTAAACTAGAATTTTTTAAAATAATAAGCAATAAGGAAAAAAATTGCATTAGATACAAAAAAGTCAAGTGCCAGATAAGTGTGACTAGAGCAAAGTATTGCCACCTACTAAAGTCAGGAACTGACTTTGAATAGACATGCACAGGGTACAAGGCTATGGCTACTAAGGCTAAGATTATGGCTATAGCTGCTGAGGCTGAGGCTACTAAGGCTAAGGTTATGGCTGTGGCTGCTATGGCTAAGGTTATGGCTACTAAGGCTAAGGCTATGGCTACTGAGGCTAAGGCTACTGAGGCTAAGGCTACTGAGGCTGAGGTTATGGCTATGGCTGCTGAGGCTGAGGGTGGCTTCTGAGGCTAAAGCTGCATTGATGCTACCATTGCAATGTCATGCAATAATAGTTTTAATAGTCATCACTGGCAGTGTAGCTAATATGAGTTCAATGAGGATATTCAGTTTTTGAAAATGTTTTAAGTTTCAATCCTTTTTTCATTGCAGACATCATTTGCTATTGAAGATGTAGTCACTGAAGAACCGGCTCTTAACTTGCTGCCTTTTGCACTAGGAGTAGGCCTAGGCCTAGCAATTATGGTTAGAGCAATGCCACCTTGACCAGCAGTAGCAGCAGCAATAACATTGCATTATTGCTGCTGCAGTGTTGTGTTGCGGCCTGAGTCAGCAGTGTCAGCTGCCTGGTGTCAAGCTGCCAGTCAGCTGCCTGGTGTCAGCAGCCTTAGCCTCAGTAGTAGAGCCCAGCTTCTTCAGCATATAAGATGGCAGCTTGATGAAGAAGTTAACCCTCATTGTGGATAGCTGGGCAACGTCCTAGTTTCCTGCCTTAAATTATTATTTAGACCCAAAATTTGAAATGAACAAACAAAAGCAAGTTTATTGAAGATTTAAAATGAATTTTAGGTATTACAAGGAGTAGTACATAGCGTAGTAATGTGTCAGCCAGTACAAAAAGTTACCAAAGCTCTTTTTGGGTAGGCCCCTAGAGTCAGCGCCAAAGAAACTTGCTAAGGTGGGAATCAAAAAGGTCATCATTGGTGCCATGCTGACTACAAAACTTTGCCTTCACATGGGCCTAGGTGCCTTCAATGGTATTCTCAATGACTGATTTCAAGGTCACAGAGGTTGGCCAATGGCCACAAATTAGCAGGAGGTAGGATATTTACAGGCACTCGAGGTTGTCCAGCCATGATTTATGCTGAAAATAACAAAAATCAGGTCAAAATAATTTTACATGGGAAAGTAGGACATTGCCAATAGCTGCTACAACTATTTCACAAACATGTAGGCCTAGACATAGGCCTAATAAGGACTGAGGTCATTAATACCCTGTGGCGTGGCCGTGACTGGATATACCAAAGGCAGGCATGACAGCCATGCAACGGGTGCCCTTGAATTTAGCAACCAAAATTTAGTAACCATGAATTTAGTACAGCTTGAATTTAGTACCGCTCAAATTTAGTACCGCTTGAATTTAGTACCACTCGAATTTAATAATGCCTAAATTTAGTAACGCCTGAATTTAGTAATTCCTGAATTTAGTAACGCAACAAATGGTACAGCTGAGAGATATTCCTTATGTATTAGTATAATATGAAGGAAAGGAAGTGAATAGGCTATGAAGTGAAGGAAAGTTCTATTGTTCTGCAACTTCACTATATATATATTACTATTCATTGTAATATTATGACTTGTATTATTAACATTATTGGAATAAAATATCTATAGTTGCAATTCGCCTCCCAGTCTTCAATTCTAAAAAATCTTAAAAATTCTTAAATTTATACATACACTAATATTGAAATCTCCCATATAAATAATAGGTGCATGATGAAACTTTATATAATAATACATATGGGATATCTCTCAGCTGCACCATTGTTGCGTTACTAAATTCAGGCGTTACTAAATTCAGGTGTTACTAAATTCAGGCGTTACTAAATTCAAGCGGTACTAAATTCAGGTGGTACTAAATTCAAGTGGTACTAAATTCGAGCGGTACTAAATTCAAGCAGTACTAAATTCACGGTTACTAAATTCACATAGACCCCCATGCAACTTAATAATAATAGTTTAGTAAAGTGAAATATCTAGATATATTGTATATATGTTGCATTAGTAGTAATCATAATAATAATAAACTGAAAGACAATGGTCACTGGTCAGATCGTCATGTTCCATTTCGTCATATTGGATGACAAAGTGACCAGAAGCAAAGTAGCTTTGAAAAATAGGCCTAATATGATGAAGTGACCAAATATTTAGTTATGCTGGATACTTCGTCATCAACCAATCAATCTTTGTGAGATTCGAGTTAATGTAAAACTATTTTTTGTTTTTATTGACTATAAGCTGCGGCAAGCAGAACCGATCGATCGACAGGTTTTATCAATCGAGATGACAAAATGACAGTGGATCATTAGGATTCCAAGTAAATATGTTTAATTGCCACATTAAGTCACTTGGAAGTTGGAACTAATATGATTGGTGGATGACGAAATGACTCTCTTTAGGTAGTGCATACTAATTAAGATGACGAACTGACCCTAGTCGAGGTGAGCACCCCAGACACCCCAGATGACGAAATGGTAGATGACGAAAATGACTAGGGCTCCTGAACCCAGATCATTACAGGCTCGTGATTTGAAATTTAAATTATGGTTTTCGAAGAAGCGCTATATTGTGAAAAAAATAAGCAAAAAAGATATTTTTTTAATTTTATATAGACTTTTCAATTTAAAAGCTAGAGATTAGGCGAACATCCAAGTAGCCTATTATATCTTTCTTGTTAAAATATGTTTAAAATGATATAAATCTTACAAGTTCAATCAACAACAACTCCGGCAGTGGAGCGTCGTACGGATTAAACAAAACTTAGTGTTGTACAATTTATACAAATCTACAGTCTACACGCACGACAAACACACTGCATTCTTAAAATGAGAAGAGCTGTCAGGAAAGAGGGTTGCTGAGATGTCAAGGCTGAGAGGTCAAATGCTACATCGAGGCTTTGGGTGCTTTCGAGTGACTTAAAATGACTTAAACTGCCATTTTAACGTCCTTAGTAAAACAAATGTTAAGCCGACTAAATGTAAAAATAATCTAGGTAAATGATAGTCAAATTACAATTAAGAATTGATTCAATTTCTAAAACCGGTCTAAGATTAAAAAAACGTCGCCTATACTTCTTCCAACTCAACCTGAACGCCTAGGCACCGTTTTAACTTCGCTCGCAATTACCACATTTAATCATAATTGAATATTTTGTATTCTTCACCTTTGTTCTATCATTTGCTTTCACGTCCTTTTGCTCAGTTCGCTGCCCGTCATTATAGTCTTTGAATAATTGCTTAGTACTAATATTGTTTATTTATTAATTGTTATTACGTAGTAGTTTATTTGGACTTGGAATATAGTCACTATTACAGCTTGGTTCTTATTCTTCAATATAGTATCTGAGTCAATATGATTTAACCAAAGTGAATAATTCCTTGGTATTACAATAGCTACGGAATAAATAGAAAGACAAAACTATAACATGAAGTTCACTCAGATACTATATTGAAGAATAAGAACCAAGCTGAAAAAGTACAAAACTCCAATAGAAAAATAATAACAGTCAGTAGCAACAATAATAGTGCCTATATTCCAAGTCCAAATAAACTAACTATGTAATAACAATTAATAAATAAACAATATTAGTACTAAGCAATTATTCAAAGACTATACTGACGGGCAGCGAACTGAGCAAAAGGACGTGAAAGCAAATGATAGAACAAAGGTGAAGAATACAAAATATTCAATTACGATTTAAAAATGTGGTAATTGCGAGCGAAGTTAAAACGGTGCCTAGGCGTTCAGGTTGAGTTGGAAGAAGTATAGGCGACGTTTTTTTAATCTTAGACCGGTTTTAGAAATTGAATTAATTCTTAATTGTAATTTGACTATTATTTACCTAGATTATTTTTACATTTAGTCGGCTTAACATTTGTTTTACTAAGGACGTTAAAATGGCAGTTTAAGTCATTTTAAGTCACTCGAACGCACCCTTTTCATATTGCTTGTTCTGGTTCCAGAACCAGAACCAATTTGTGAAGTATAACTTTTTGTCTCCATAACTAGAGGGAGATACGTGCTATAAAGTTTTTATTATTGAATGACAATCGCCAAGAAGAAAGTGAAAAATTGTGCTAAGTTAGGTTGTTAAGGCAGTCAAATATTAACAGAGTTTAATAGTTATACTGCTGTTTTTCTTGGAATTCCGAACCGATTCTGGTTCTGGAATTGGTAATATGAAAAGGCCCCAATTCCAGAATCAGAATCGGTTCGGATCTTCCAAGGAAAACAGCAGTATAACTATTTAATTCTGTTGAATGTTTGACTGTCTTAACAACCTCACTTAGCACAATTTTTCACTTTCTTCTCTGCGATTGTCATTCAATAATAAAAACTTTATAGCATGTATCTCCCTCTAGTTAGGGCCTATAGAGACAAAAAGTTATACTTCACAAATTGGTACTGGTTCTGGAACCAGAAGAAGCAGTATGAAAAGGCCAATTTAATTTATTCAAGCATATGAAAATATTCTTTATTCCATTTGAATAAATTCAAGAAAATTAATTGCTTCCCCATGTCCCCACTCATGCAATGGGGATTGGGGATGCTAATTGCTAGGCAATGTAGTAAAATTTTACTAAATTGGAAAGTAGTTAAAAAGCAGTCTGTTTGCACTTTGTTTTGTCCAAAAGAACTGTCAAAGATAAAAGTAAATGCTCACAATAAAGACAAAGAAATCTATGACCTATGCATATTATCTGATGCTTTTTGTTTTATATATGCTAGGCCTAGCAGGCCTATCTAATAGGACATTATTAGTTAATAACTTAGTTAACTACTAGTTATTAATTACTAACTAGGCTAGGCTTTCTACTTTCCATTTCACTTTTATTATAAATAGATTAGGTTTGACAGTCATACTCATATGGTTAGGATTTTTTTAAAAATCTTTGGGTAGGCCTAGGCCGCCTAGCCTAATAGGCCTACCCTTGGCCTTGATTCTTTACAATGGTGTAGGCCCTAGTATAGCCTAATACTCTTGATTCTTTGTGATTGTGTTTATTTTTAATGTTTGTTTATAAGTTTAAACTAAAAATGTAAAAATGTGAAAATATTGATAATTTAAATTAAATGAAGATACTATAGGCCCCTAGGCCTAAATGATAAGTTTATTTTTGTTACAAAAAATTATCTTTTTATAATATAAAAAATCATAGACATAAAGCAGATGCTTTTGGAATATTTTTAAGGTTTATTTATTAAATTAGAAAAGGCAATTGGGAAATTAGGCCTATATCTTTTGCCTTATTATAATGACTTATGGAATGCTTAAGCCTAAATTAAAACTAAATTAAAAAAAAACATTTTTTGTATATATTGTATATATAAAGGCAAGGCTTATGCCTATTAAATATTATAGCCTATTAGACATAACAAGGCTTATATAAGACAAGGTTTAATAATAATGCTTTTTATTTAATTTTCTATTTATTGCAATCTTTCATTTTACGATTTTAAAACAGTCTTATTTTAAAATGAATTAATATATAGACCTTAAGGCTTAGGTATTATTATTAGTCTATCTAGTAGTCTATATATTAGTGATAAAGTTTATTAGTATATTTAGATTGATACAATTATACTTAGGAAGGTAGCCTATGTTATATGTTAGAATTTTCTAATATGCATTTGCCAAGGCCTACTTTGTGTGGCATATACATGTGCAACCTCCAAAATTTGGTTGGCTATACAACTTAGTTTTGGCCAAAAATGCAACTTACATATAAAAGAAACCCTAAAGCAAAATTAATGCAACTTTTGGTAAATGGTAAAAGTAACTATGACTGTTTTATTAAGGCAAAATGCCTCATTATCTATTTAGTACTACTTGGGTATTTATTATCTTTTATCTAGACAACCTTTTTAGAAATAATTCTAGTTAGTAATTTTAGTTTTTGGTATATATTGGCATACAATCAGTTATTGCCAAAATTTTATTCTGGCTTGCTTTTGCCACCTAAGTACAATAATATATCAAATCATATTAACAGACTTATAATATATTAGTATATAGGCTTTAAACAAGGTGAGCTTTCCATTTATAGATAATACAATTCTTTAATATATTTCATATTATCCAACATATATAGAGTGGAAATTATTCTATATGATTTTAAAACAAGGGGTATTTCTTTTTTGTGTCTTTAAAACAAAAAGAAAATTATTAAATTCTTTTACACAGCTGTGTAACAGGTGGAAGTTCTTTTATATGCAGCTTGAAGTAAGGCTTGAATAGTAATTAATACAGTTTTAGAAAATATTAATTCTTTTATCATTGTAAATATCATATTTACTTTGGATGTATCATAAGTAAAATCACTGATATAAAAACTAACAAACTTGCAATCACAGATGAATAGAACTATATCAATCAACAACAGTCTTTCAATATCAATCACCCCTTGGCAGTGCTTATATAGCTTCTCTACCTCAACATATAGCTGTTCTTCTAGCTACTAGAAATAGTGCCATGTGGCTATTTGACATCTTCATGGTTTGCAAAATTTCTAAGATATTTAAAAACTAGCCTTCAGCTGTTTGAATAGAAATCTGTTGCACAAGTTGAAGTCTGGGCTGTAGGGACTCTATCAGAGAAGATTCACTCACTGTCCAGTGTCTAGCCAGAAAATCCAAAACAGCCTTATGGGTGTGCGGCTGCATATTGTCCATCTGCTACAGAACCTTGCCCGGGGGTGAATTGGATTTGACTAGAGAGTGTGCCAGAGGTCCCCAGTATGCCAGACAAAAGTCAATAAAACACAGACCATCAACCTTGGTGTTAGGCGTAGTTGTGCAGATGAAGACTCATTTGTTTAGCATAAAGACCACTAGCACTAACAGCATGGTCTTCTTGTCTGAGATAGACCTGGTTGCAGTCACCCTAGAGTCCTCAGCTCTCAGTCAGTAGCGACTGTCTGCCTTGCTGCCCTTGCCATCCAGGTGGAGCCAGGTTTCATCTTCAGCAACCAGGCAGTTTAGGACGTCATCCAAGCCTTGGCTGCTAAACACCCTGCGTATCTGCTTGGCGCAGGTGTCTTGTAGAGATTTATGGTGATTTTTGTTTTCTGCATAGACGATTTTTCATCGCATTGCACTTGCTTAACGAAATCTTGCAATAGGTTGGGCTATAAACAATAAACATCCTATAGGTATACACATCTCAAATGCATTGGTATTGCTTCACTAAGTATACGAAGCATGCAGTGACATGGCTTATGACACACCCGAAGTATCAGAAGTTACAAAATACTCTCTACTTTTTGAACAATTTATAAAATGTGTTCCAGATTTATAGTAGCAGATTTAGCAGTAGGATGTGAAGGGTATTACGTTGCATCTGTCTATGGTTTGTTTGCCTTAGATCAGGGTTGGCAAACTTCTGGCTACCTTAAAGGCCAGATAAAGAATCTAGCTTATGGCTACAGGCCAGATGAGAGTAGAAAGCAAGAGAATAGATGAGAGATGAAAGAAAAGACGAGAAGCGATAGATGCTATGAGAGAACAGACAAGAAAGAATAGGGGAGAGGAGAGAGGAGAGAAAGGGAGATAACAGAAAAGGGGATTAGAGAGAACAAAGAACAGACACAAACCTTGAGCAGGCCAGATTGCTATTGTGAAGTTTCAAAGGATCAAAGGCCAGATAGAGAGGTTATATAGAGCAAAATTTTTTAACCCCTGCTTTAGATGTGCGGCCATTTGTACTTTTTAGACTAGTGAGAGTGTAGGTGTACAGGCTGGGCCGTCTCTCACATCTGGCAAATCTGCGTGCCTGCCAGTCAAAGAAGAACTGCAGCTCTTCCTGCCCAAAAAATACGCCGAAACTCCCCAGCAATCCTCCGCAATTTAGCGCTTAAAAATGTTCGTCGATTTTTCGGCAGTCTGCTTTTGCACCTACGAGTACCACCACATTTACCTGCCTCATCTGCTTGTCTTTGTTGCTCCTGTCATTCTACGTCATAGGGGTCAGCAAACTCCGGCTCGCAAAGCCTCTATCTGACCCACGCCTTGGGGCTTAGGGTTTGTGTCTTCTCAGCTCAGATTTCCTCTCCTCTCCGCTCTCCCCTCTTTTTTCTTCTCTCTTCTCTCCTCTCTCCCCTCTTCCCCTTTCTTCTCTTATCTCCTCTACCTTCTATTCCCTCTCCTTTCCTGCCTCCTCTTTCGCAGCCATAAAGTTTTCATTAAAGAAAATTCCTTAAACCTGCAGGTGGCACCGGTCTGACTTGAAAAATATTGAGCCTGCTTTTTTCAAAAGAAGAGAGAAGCTTTTGTCAAGCTCATCCTCATTGTATGGGGGGGCATCCAAACTCAGTTATATCACTCTACAGCCATGCAATAATCTAAAATATTTATTCGCAATTTCTAAACCTGCAATTTGAAGTTTACAAGACTGCTTCCAATCCAGATATCAGAATCCAGAGCTCCATGGACCGGCCCTTTTCCATCTCATCCAAAGTGCAAAATATGCATCACAGCTGTGGGGGGATGAAAGGGCCAAATGAATGCGGGCTATTGTGAAGCCTAAAACTGGCTGGGTAAAAAGCCAGTCCTCCAGTCTGTCTTTGCCTCCTGACCCTGTGCGCAAGCTGACTGTACATGCAATTCTCTCTCTATCCTTTCTCTCCCTTCCACGCTTCTCTCGCGTGAGCCTTGTGGATTGATTTGATTGGCTGGGTCAGGGAAGGATTCTCGGAGCTTTATGAAGTCCCCATATTTTCCCCTCTGCTGTCCGCCGGGAAAATTCCGTCCCCTATCCAGTTCTCCCACCTCTAGCGCAAGGTTTTTTAGTCCCTGCCAGCCCTGCTCTGCCGGTTCTCCCACCGTTATCTCTTGTTTTCTGCTAAGCCTGCCTGTTTGCCTGTCTTTCTCTGCTTCAGTCAGTCGGAATCGCCGGTAACAGATTTAAAGTAAGTGTTGGGCTTGGAGTCCAGCTTGTTATAGACTTAAATTTATCATTTTATTATTTGTCAAACAAAAATTTCACACTTAAATAGTAAGCTTAACACTTAGCTATCAAGCTAGCGTTGCAAAGGGGAGTTGTTGCCCCCAGTAGCATTGCATGGGGGAGTTGTGGCCCCCAGTAGCATTCCATGGGGGGGTTGTGGCCCCCAGTAGCATTGCATGGGGGAGTTGTGGCCCCCAGTAGCATTGCATAGGGGGGGGGGGTTGTGGCCCCAGTAGCATTGCATAGGGGGGGGGGGTTGTGCCCCCAGTAGCATTGCATGGGGGAGTTGTGGCCCCCAGTAGCATTGCATGGGGGGGGGGGTTGTGGCCCCCAGTAGCATTGCATAGGGGGGGGGGGGGGGGTTGTGGCCCCCAGTAGCATTGCATAGGGGGGGGGGGTTGTGGCCCCCAGTAGCATTGCATGGGGGAGTTGTGGCCCCCAGTAGCATTGCAAGGGGGAGTTGTGGCCCCCAGTAGCATTGCATGGGGGAGTTGTGGCCCCCAGTAGCATTGCATGGGGGGGGAGTTGTGGCCCCCAGTAGCATTGCATGGGGGAGTTGTGGCCCCCAGTAGCATTGCATGGGGGAGTTGTGGCCCCCAGTAGCATTGCATAGGGGGGAGTTGTGGCCCCCAGTAGCATTGCATAGGGGGGGGGGTTGTGGCCCCCAGTAGCATTGCATGGGGGTTGTGGCCCCCAGTAGCATTGCATAGGGGGGGGTTGTGGCCCCCAGTAGCATTGCATGGGGGAGTTGTGGCCCCCAGTAGCATTGCATGGGGGAGTTGTGGCCCCCAGTAGCATTGCATAGGGGGGGGGGGTTGTGGCCCCCAGTAGCATTGCATAGGGGGGTTGTGGCCCCCAGTAGCATTGCATAGGGGAGTTGTGGCCCCCAGTAGCATTGCATAGGGGAGTTGTGGCCCCAAGTAGCATTGCATGGGGGTTGTGGCCCCCAGTACCATTGCATGGGGGTTGTGGCCCCCAGTAGCATTGCATGGGGGGAGTTGTGGCCCCCAGTAGCATTGCATAGGGGAGTTGTGGCCCCCAGTAGCATTGCATGGGGGGTTGTGGCCCCCAGTAGCATTGCATGGGGGGGTTGTGGCCCCCAGTAGCATTGCATGGGGGAGTTGTGGCCCCCAGTAGCATTGCATGGGGGAGTTGTGGCCCCCAGTAGCATTGCATGGGGGAGTTGTGGCCCCCAGTAGCATTGCATGGGGGAGTTGTGGCCCCCAGTAGCGCCGTTGAATTACTCAAATATTCCGACTCCTAAAATGCCAATCCATCCATTCAAATTAATCCCATCAGTATTAATTTTCCCATTTTCAGCGCATCGAACTCCCCGGCTCAAGCCGCTACTGAGCAAATTCCGCAAGGTGCCACACAGCCACAGCAGCCCCTATTAGAATCATGACGGAGGACAACCAGCACGAGGCCTTCGTGCCCGAGCCCGAGTTCGAGGAGCCCTCCAAGGTGTCTCGGTGCGCCGCTTTCCTCCACTTTTTGTACAACAAGCAGACAGGCAAGGTCATGGGCCGCAGCGGCATGTCCTGGCTGAAGATCCTCATCTTCTACACCATCTTCTACAGCTGCTTGGCCGGCTTCTTTGTGGGCATGCTGTCCGTCTTCATGTACGGCGTGCTGGTGGACAACCAGCCTCACCGCACTGGTAAATCTCCTTGCTGCTCATACTAAGGGGAGTACACAGTTGCTGGGCCAGCCTCCCAGATCCTCAGTTGCTGGGCCAGCCTCCCAGCTCCTCAGTTGCTGGGCCAGCCTCCCAGATCCTCAGTTGCTGGGCCATCCTCCCAGCTCCTCAGTTGCTGGGCCAGCCTCCCAGATCCTCAGTTGCTGGGCCAGCCTCCCAGATCCTCAGTTGCTGGGCCAGCCTCCCAGCTCCTCAGTTGCTGGGCCAGCTTCGCAGCTCCTCAGTTGCTGGGCAAGCCTCCCAGAGTGTCAGTTGCTGGGCCAGCCTCCCAGCTTCTCAGTTGCTGGGCCAGCCTCCCAGCTCCTCAGTTGCTGGCCCAGCCTCCCAGCTCCTCAGTTGCTGGGCCAGCCTCCCAGATCCTCAGTTGCTAGACCAGCTTTCTAGATCCTCAGTTGCTGGGCCAGCTTCGCAGCTCCTTAGTTGCTGAGCCAGCCTCCCAGATCCTCAGTTACTGGGCCAGCCTCCCAGATCCTCAGTTGCTGGGCAAGCCTCCCAGCTCCTCATTTGCTGGGCCAGCCTCCCAGCTCCTCAGTTGCTGGGCCATCCTCCCAGCTCCTCAGTTGCTGGGCAAGCCTCCCAGCTCCTCAGTTGCTGGGCCAGCCTCCCAGATCCTCAGTTGCTGGGCCAGCCTCCCAGCTCCTCAGTTGCTGGGCAAGCCTCCCAGCTCCTCAGTTGCTGGGCCAGCCTCCCAGATCCTCAGTTGCTGGGCCAGCTTCGCAGCTCCTCAGTTGCTGGGCCAGCCTCCCAGCTCCTCAGTTGCTGGGCCAGCCTCCCAGCTCCTCAGTTGCTGGGCCAGCCTCCCATCTCCTCAGTTGCTGAGCCAGCCTCCCAGATCCTCAGTTGTTGGGCCAGCCTCCCAGCTCCTCAGTTACTGGGCCAGTCCCCCACAGTGTCAGCTGCTGCGCCAGCCTCCCAGATACTCAGTTGCTGGGCCAGCCTCCCAGAGTGTCAGTTGCTGGGCCAGCCTCCCAGCTCCTCAGTTGCTGGGCAAGCCTCCCAGCTCCTCATTTGCTGGGCCAGCCTCCCAGCTCCTCAGTTGCTGGGCCAGCCTCCCAGAGTGTCAGTTGCTAGGCCAGCCTCCCAGAGTGTCAGTTGCTGGGCCAGCCTTCCAGATTCTCAGCCTTCCAGATCCTCAGTTGCTGTGCCACTGCCACTGCACTTTTCCATATCACAGAATCCGAACTCTAGCCGTGAATCTGGGACCCTGGCCGCTCACTATCCAGTCTGGAATCTCACCCCACCCCCACCCCACCCCCCACTGTCAGGCGACAACTCGCTGCTGCAGATGAACCCCGGCCTGGGCTTCCGGCCGCAGCCGGACATGAGCAGCACCCTGATCGAGTTCACCGCCGGCAAGCCGGGCTCCTACGCCCGCCTGGTGGCCAACATTCAGGAGCTGTTCGACACCTACAAGCGGATCGAGCTCAAGCCCGAGCAGGTGCATGTCCGCGCCGGCTGCCAGCCCGACAGCAAACCGGACGGCCAGCCGTTCAAGGTGAGTCTGGCTCGCCTTAATCCGGGGAATCTTTGCTATCTGCATTGGGTGCCCCATGTGTAAAATGGGATCTTGATGCTCAAAATGGTATCTTAATGCTCAAAATGGGAATCGGGATCTTAATGCTCAAAATGGGATCTTGATGCTCAAAATGGTATCTTAATGCTTAAAATGGGATCTTAATGCTCAAAATGAGATCTTGATGCTCAAAATGGGATCTTAATGCTCAAAATGGTATCTTAATGCTCAAAATGGGATCTTAATGCTCAAAATGGTATCTTAATGCTCAAAATGGGATCTTAATGCTCAAAATGGGATCTTGATGCTCAAAATGGTATCTTAATGCTCAAAATGGGATCTTAATGCTCAAAATGGGATCTTGATGCTCAAAATGGGATCTTAATGCTCAAAATGGTATCTTAATGCTAAAATGGGATCTTAATGCTCAAAATGAGATCTTGATGCTCAAAATGGGATCTTAATGCTCAAAATGGTATCTTAATGCTCAAAATGGTATCTTAATGCTCAAAATGGTATCTTAATGCTCAAAATGGGATCTTAATGCTCAAAATGGGATCTTAATGCTCAAAATGGGATCTTGATGCTCAAAATGGTATCTTAATGCTCAAAATGGTATCTTAATGCTCAAAATGGGATCTTGATGCTCAAAATGGTATCTTAATGCTCAAAATGGGAATCGGGATCTTAATGCTCAAAATGGGATATTGATGCTCAAAATGGTATCTTAATGCTCAAAATGGGATCTTAATGCTCAAAATGGGATCTTGATGCTCAAAATGGTATCTTAATGCTCAAAATGGTATCTTAATGCTCAAAATGGGATCTTGATGCTCAAAATGGTATCTTAATTCTCAAAAGGGGATCTTAATGCTCAAAATGGGATCTTGATGCTCAAAATGGTATCTTAATGCTCAAAATGGGAATCGGGATCTTAATGCTCAAAATGGGATCTTGATGCTCAAAATGGGATCTAACCGGATCTTGATGCTCAAAATGGGATCTTGATGCTCTAAATGGGATCTTGATGCTCAAAATGGGATCTTGATGCTCTAAATGGGATCTTGATGCTCCAAATGGAATCTTGATGCTCAAAATGGGATCTTGATGCTCAAAATGGGATCTTGATGTTCTAAATGGGATCTTGATGCTCTAAATGGGATCTTGATGCTCAAAATGGGATCTTGATGTTCTAAATGGGATCTTGATGCTCTTAATGGGATCTTGATGCTTAAAATAATATCTCGATGGTCGAATAAGGATCTTAAAGCTTGAAATGGAATCTTAATGCTCAAAATGGGATCTTGATGCTCAAAATGGTATCTTAATGCTCAAAATGGGATCTTAATGCTCAAAATGGGATCTTGATGCTCTAAATGGGATCTTAATGCTCAAAATGGGCTCAAAATGGGATCTTGATGCTCAAAATGGGATCTTGATGCTCTAAATGGGATCTTGATGCTCAAAATGGGATCTTGATGCTCTAAATGGGATCTTGATGCTCAAAATGGGATCTTGATGCTCTAAATGGGATCTTGATGCTCAAAATGGGATCTTGATGCTCGAATAAGGATCTTAATGCTCAAAATGGGATCTTAATGCTCAAAATGGGATCTTGATGCTCAAAATGGGATCTTGATGTTCTAAATGGGATCTTGATGCTCTTAATGGGATCTTGATGCTCAAAATGGGATCTTGATGCTCTAAATGGGATCTTGATGCTCCAACTGGAAATCCTGATGCTCTAAATGGGATCTTGATGCTCAAAATGGGATCTTGATGCTCCAAATGGAATCTTGATGCTCAAAATGGGATCTTGATGCTCAAAATGGGATCTTGATGCTCTAAATGGGATCTTGATGCTCCAAATGGAATCTTGATGCTCCAAATGGAATCTTGATGCTCAAAATGGAATCTTGATGCTCAAAATGGGATCTTGATGCTCAAAATGGGATCTTGATGCTCTAAATGGGATCTTGATGCTCTAAATGGGATCTTGATGCTCAAAATGGGATCTTGATGCTCGAATAAGGATCTTGATGTTCTAAATGGGATCTTGATGCTCTAAATGGGATCTTGATGCTCAAAATGGGATCTTGATGTTCTAAATGGGATCTTGATGCTCTTAATGGGATCTTGATGCTTAAAATAATATCTCGATGGTCGAATAAGGATCTTAAAGCTCGAAATGGAATCTTAATGCTCAAAATGGGATCTTGATGCTCAAAATGGTATCTTAATGCTCAAAATGGGATCTTAATGCTCAAAATGGGATCTTGATGCTCTAAATGGGATCTTAATGCTCAAAATGGGCTCAAAATGGGATCTTGATGCTCAAAATGGGATCTTGATGCTCTAAATGGGATCTTGATGCTCAAAATGGGATCTTGATGCTCTAAATGGGATCTTGATGCTCAAAATGGGATCTTGATGCTCTAAATGGGATCTTGATGCTCAAAATGGGATCTTGATGCTCGAATAAGGATCTTAATGCTCAAAATGGGATCTTAATGCTCAAAATGGGATCTTGATGCTCAAAATGGGATCTTGATGTTCTAAATGGGATCTTGATGCTCTTAATGGGATCTTGATGCTCAAAATGGGATCTTGATGCTCTAAATGGGATCTTGATGCTCCAACTGGAAATCCTGATGCTCTAAATGGGATCTTGATGCTCAAAATGGGATCTTGATGCTCAAAATGGGAATCTTGATGCTCGAATAGGGATCAAGCTTGATACTCGAAATGGGATCAAATGCTCCTTCAAATTGCTCCTTCAAATTGCTCCTTCAAATAAGATCTTGATGGTCAAAATAGTATTTTGATCGTGTTTGGGATATTACGAGTATAAAGTACATTCAGCCCTTCCAACCCGCCAGGTCTGCAAGTTCAACTGGACCCGAGAGCTGCCCGACTGTCTGCCCGCAAACGACTTCGGCTATGCCTCTGGCCAGCCCTGTGTTGTGCTCAAGCTCAACAAGATCTTCGGCTGGCTGCCCGACCCGGTGGACGAGCGGGCGCCGCACGCGCTCGTTGAGTGCCACGGCGAGAACCCCGCCGACACCGAGAGCATCGGCGATGTCGCCTACCAGCCGTCCGTGTCGCTGGAGAACAATGCCACCGGCGAGGTCACCACCTACGGGTTCTTCAACCAGGCCTTCTATCCCTACCTCAAGCAGGTGCGAGCCGCCCCTGATCTGGCCTTCTGTCTACCCGCATCTACCCCATATCTGTGCATCCATCCCATCTCTGTGCATCTATCCCATCTCCATGCATCCATCCCATCTCTGCATCTATCCTATCTCTGTGCATCTATCCCATCTCTGCATCTATCCTATCTCCATGCATCTATCCCATCTCTGCATCTATCCTATCTCTGTGCATCTATCCTATCTCTGTGCATTCATCCCATCTCCATGCATCTATCCTATCTCTGTGCATCTATCCCACCTCTGTGCATCTATCCCATCTCTGTGCATCTATCCCATCTCTGTGCATCTATCCCATCTCCATGCATCCATCCCATCTCTGCATCTATCATATCTCTGTGCATCTATCCCATCTCTGCATCTATCCTATCTCCATGCATCTATCCCATCTCTGCATCTATCCTATCTCTGTGCATCTATCCTATCTCTGTGCATCTATCCTATCTCTGTGCATCTATCCCATCTCTATGCATCTATCCTATCTCCATGCATCTATCCCATCTCTGCATCTATCCTATCTCTGTGCATCTATCCTATCTCTGTGCATCTATCCTATCTCTGTGCATCCATCCCATCTCCATGCATCTATCCTATCTCTGTGCATCTATCCTATCTGTGTGCATCTATCCTATCTCTGTGCATCTATCCTATCTGTGTGCATCCATCCCATCTCTGCATCTATCCTATCTCTGCATCTATCCTATCTCTGCATCTATCCTATCTCTGTGCATCTATCCTATCTCTGTGCATCTATCCCATCTCCATGCATCTATCCTATCTCTGTGCATCTATCCTATCTGTGTGCATCTATCCTATCTCTGTGCATCCATCCCATCTCCATGCATCTATCCTATCTCTGTGCATCCATCCCATCTCCATGCATCTATCCTATCTCTGTGCATCTATCCCATCTCCATGCATCTATCCCATCTCTGTGCATTCATCCCATCGATGACATGCATCTATTCTATCTCCGTTTATCTACCCTATCTCCCGTCCCTGTCTACCCCTTCTCCCCGTGTTAATCTCCCGCAGATTGGCTACCGCGCCCCCCTGGTGGCCCTGAAGTTCAACAATCTGCGGCCCAACACGCTGGTGATGGTGGAGTGCGTGCTGCGCAACCTGCGCAACAGCCAGTACAGCAAGGTAGACAGGGAGGCCATGGCCCGCTTCGAGATCCTCATGAAGAAGTGATGAGCATCGCAGAGAGCTGTGGAACATTCTAGCAACTCGTTGAACCAGTTGGCTTGCTAAATAAGTTAAAGGAATCTGTCATTTTTATGATCGAACTCATATTTATCGGATAATCTACTTGTGGCAGTAGTATGTGCCGTGTTAGACTTTTAAATTTTTCCTCGTCTCAATTGTTTCTAGTCAGTCAGCCAAGTCAGCGAGGGAGAACAGTTCGAATCTCATCGATAGTAAACTTGATTTCATTTGCTCTGGTCCGCAATAGTCCCGCACCGAGGCAATCTCAGCACTTTTTGTTTATTTCATTTTTATTATCTTAGAAAATAATTCGTTGCGTGAAGCATTGCTAAATAAATTTTCTTCTTTAGAATTTTTAAAAGTACATTGAAGCGACTATTTTAATATGTAGCTCTGAATAAAAAATCACCCGATCCTCCCACTAGTCAGTCGTGCTTTACGAATGCAATGTTTTTAGTAGCAATATATTTATATACATATATCAATGGAAGTCATTTTTCTCATGCTTTTCCTCTGCGCGTGTTTTATTCGCCTTCAAAAACTGCAACTCTTAACACCTGCCGAAGGTCTGCTGGCAGCTCGCTTTATTCTGAATTTTTTAGTGCTCTAATTATCTTCTTTTCTCATCTTCTATTTGCGATTTTATTGAGAAACTTATTCGCCTGAGTTAATTGGTTTGTTGGCATCTATGAAAAACCCCTTACCCAAAATGTACACCCCAGCCCCTGGCCAACCCCCTACCCCTAATGTACACCCCAGCCCCTGGCCAACCCCTACCCCTAATGTACACCCCAGCCCCTGGCCAACCCCTACCCAAAATGTACACCCCGGCCCCTGGACAACCCCCTACCCCTAATGTACACCCCAGCCCCTGGCCAACCCCTACCCCTAATGTATACCACAGCCCCTGGCCAACCCCTACCCCTAATGTATACCCCAGCCCCTGGCCAACCCCCTTACCCACAAATTACACTCCAGCCCCTGGCCAACCCCCTACCCCTAATATACACTCCAGCCCCTGATCAATCCCCTTACCCACAATGTACACCCAGCCCCTGGCCAACCCCCTACCCCTAATGTACACTCCAGCCCCTGATCAACCCCCTTACCAACAATGTACACCCCAGCCCCTGGCCAACCCTCTTACCCACAATGTACACCCCAGCCCCTGGCCAACCCCCTTACCCACAAATTACACTCCAGCCCCTGGCCAACCCCCTACCCCTAATATACACTCCAGCCCCTGATCAATCCCCTTACCCACAATGTACACCCAGCCCCTGGCCAACCCCCTACCCCTAATGTACACTCCAGCCCCTGATCAACCCCCTTACCCACAATGTACACCCCAGCCCCTGGCCAACCCCTACCCCTAATGTATACCCCAGCCCCTGGCCAACCCCCTTACCCACAAATTACACTCCAGCCCCTGGCCAACCCCCTACCCCTAATATACACTCCAGCCCCTGATCAATCCCCTTACCCACAATGTACACCCAGCCCCTGGCCAACCCCCTACCCCTAATGTACACTCCAGCCCCTGATCAACCCCCTTACCAACAATGTACACCCCAGCCCCTGGCCAACCATCTTACCCACAATGTACACCCCAGCCCCTGGCCAACCCTCTTACCCACAATGTACACCCCAGCCCCTGGCCAACCCTCTTACCCACAATGTACACCCCAGCCCCTGGCCAACCCTCTTACCCACAATCTACACTTACTCCTTTGTCATCCTTATGCCCTCACAATGTACATTTTGTTTTGTAGCGAAACCTTCCCAAACAATATTGGGATAATTTAGAAATTGTATCTATTCGAATAAGATAATTTTGGGAAATTACGCGAGTGATATTGTCTGTTTTTGTTTCACCTGCTAGTAGGCAAAATATTTTTTGCTGCCAATTTTCTCAGTGCTGCAATATAGTTGCTTTTTCGAACATCTGCTTTTGCTATTTATATGATTGCTTTCCCGAAGCAATATGTAGCGCTCCTCGGCGATATTGGCAAATTTGTTCCCGTCAGCAGAGCGATGGCTGGCGGCAAAGCTGTTTATTGGCTCCCTTTGCCCCCACTGTAGCTGTCTCCACCCTGTTCACCCAGTCTCGTAGCGCTCTGAATTTATTGCACATCACCGGCCGTCAATAAAACCGCCAGAGAAGCCACTTTCCCTGGCTTTTGTCACGCAAATTCAAATTGCAAGTCGAATAAGTTGGCCTTTGGTGACTAAACGAATTTCCGTGTTCTTGCTGCGCTTCACTGTCTCTCGTGTTTTGGCCTGGTTACTGTGAGATTGCTGGAATTGTTTAATGCTTGCCGTAGGCATCTATAAGCTTGGATGCTCTATGGACTGGGGGATCTTAAGATTGAGATGCAGGGACTGTGGGATCTTGGGATTGAGATGCAGGGACTGTGGGATCTTGGGATTGAGATGAAGGGACTGTGGGATCTTAGGGTTGAGATGCAGGGACTGTGGGATCTTGGGATTGAGATGCAGGGACTGTGGGATCTTAAGATTGAGATGCAGGGACTGTGGGATCTTAAGATTGAGATGCAGGGACTGTGGGGATCTTGGGATTGAGATGCAGGGACTGTGGGATCTTGGGATTGAGATGCAGGGACTGTGGGATCTTGGGATTGAGATGCAAGGACTGTGGGATCTTAGGGTTGAGATGCAGGGACTGTGGGATCTTGGGATTGAGATGCAGGGACTGTGGGATCTTGGGATTGAGATGCAGGGACTGTGGGGATCTTGGGATTGAGATGAAGGGACTGTGGGATCTTAGGGTTGAGATGCAGGGACTGTGGGATCTTGGGATTGAGATGCAAGGACTGTGGGATCTTAGGGTTGAGATGCAGGGACTGTGGGATCTTGGGATTGAGATGCAAGGACTGTGGGATCTTGGGATTGAGATGCAAGGACTGTGGGATCTTAGGGTTGAGATGCAGGGACTGTGTGATCTTGGGATTGAGATGCAAGGACTGTGGGATCTTGGGATTGAGATGCAGGGACTGTGGGGATCTTGGGATTGAGATGCAGGGACTGTGGGGATCTTGGGATTGAGATGAAGGGACTGTGGGATCTTGGGATTGAGATGCAGGGACTGTGGGATCTTGGGATTGAGATGCAGGGACTGTGGGGATCTTGGGATTGAGATGCAGGGACTATGGGGATCTTGGGATTGAGATGCAGGGACTGTGGGGATCTTGGGATTGAGATGCAGGGACTGTGGGATCTTGGGATTGAGATGCAGGGACTATGGGGATCTTGGGATTGAGATGCAGGGACTGTGGGGATCTTGGGATTGAGATGCAGGGACTGTGGGGATCTTGGGATTGAGATGAAGGGACTGTTGGATCTTAGGGTTGAGATGCAGGGACTGTGGGGATCTTGGGATTGAGATGCAGGGACTATGGGGATCTTGGGATTGAGATGCAGGGACTGTGGGATCTTGGGATTGAGATGCAGGGACTGTGGGATCTTGGGATTGAGATGTAGGGACTGTGGATTGAGATGCAGGGACTGTGGGATCTTGGGATTGAGATGCAAGGACTGTGGGATCTTAGGGTTGAGATGCAGGGACTGTGGGATCTTGGGATTGAGATGCAAGGACTGTGGGATCTTGGGATTGAGATGCAGGGACTGTGGGGATCTTGGGATTGAGATGAAGGGACTGTGGGATCTTGGGATTGAGATGCAGGGACTGTGGGATCTTGGGATTGAGATGCAGGGACTGTGGGGATCTTGGGATTGAGATGCAGGGACTATGGGGATCTTGGGATTGAGATGCAGGGACTATGGGGATCTTGGGATTGAGATGCAGGGACTATGGGGATCTTGGGATTGAGATGCAGGGACTGTGGGGATCTTGGGATTGAGATGCAAGGACTGTGGGATCTTGGGATTGAGATGCAGGGACTGTGAGTGATATTGTGATTGAGACGCAGGGACTGTAGGATCTGGGAGATTGAGATGCAGGGACTGTGGGATCTTAAGATTGAGATGCAGGGACTGTGGGGATCTTGGGATTGAGATGAAGGGACTGTGGGATCTTAGGGTTGAGATGCAGGGACTGTGGGATCTTGGGATTGAGATGCAAGGACTGTGGGATCTTGGGATTGAGATGCAGGGACTGTGGGATCTTGGGATTGAGATGCAGGGACTGTGGGATCTTGGGATTGAGATGCAGGGACTATGGGGATCTTGGGATTGAGATGCAGGGACTGTGGGGATCTTGGGATTGAGATGCAGGGACTGTGGGGATCTTGGGATTGAGATGAAGGGACTGTTGGATCTTAGGGTTGAGATGCAGGGACTGTGGGATCTTGGGATTGAGATGCAGGGAATATGGGGATCTTGGGATTGAGATGCAGGGACTGTGGGATCTTGGGATTGAGATGCAGGGACTGTGGGATCTTGGGATTGAGATGCAGGGACTGTGGGATCTTGGGATTGAGATGCAGGGACTATGGGGATCTTGGGATTGAGATGCAAGGACTGTGGGATCTTGGGATTGAGATGCAGGGACTGTGGGATCTTGGGATTGAGATGCAGGGACTGTGGGATCTTGGGATTGAGATGCAGGGACCATGGGGATCTTGGGATTGAGATGCAGGGACTGTGGGGATCTTGGGATTGAGATGCAGGGACTGTGGGGATCTTGGGATTGAGATGTAGGGACTGTGGGATCTTGGGATTGAGATGTAAGGTCTGTGAGTGATATTGTGATTGAGACGCAGGGACTGTAGGATCTGGGAGATTGAGATGCAGGGACTGTGGGATCTTGGGATTGAGATGCAGGGACTGTGGGATCTTGGGATTGAGATGCAGGGACTGTGGGATCTTGGGATTTAGATGCAGGGACTATGGGGATCTTGGGATTGAGATGCAGGGACTGTGGGATCTTGGGGTTGAGATGCAGGGACTGTGGGATCTATGGATTGAGATGTAAGGTCTGTGAGTGATATTGTGATTGAGACGCAGGGACTGTAGGATCTGGGAGATTGAGATGCAGGGACTGTGGGATCTTGGGATTGAGATGCAGGGACTGTGGGATCTTGGGATTGAGATGCAGGGACTGTGGGATCTTGGGATTGAGATGCAGGGACTATGGGGATCTTGGGATTGAGACGCAGGGACTGTAGGATCTGGGAGATTGAGATGCAGGGACTGTGGGATCTTGGGATTGAGATGCAGGGACTGTGGGATCTTGGGATTGAGATACAGGGACTGTGGGATCTTGGGGTTGAGATGCAGGGACTGTGGGATCTGTGGATTGAGATGTAAGGTCTGTGAGTGATATTGTGATTGAGACGCAGGGACTGTAGGATCTGGGAGATTGAGATGCAGGGACTGTGGGATCTTGGGATTGAGATGCAGGGACTATGGGGATCTTGGGATTGAGATGCAGGGACTGTGGGGATCTTGGGATTGAGATGCAGGGACTGTGGGATCTTGGGATTGAGATGCAGGGACTGTGGGATCTTGGGATTGAGATGCAGGGACTGTGGGATCTTGGGATTGAGATGCAGGGACTATGGGGATCTTGGGATTGAGATGCAGGGACTGTGGGGATCTTGGGATTGAGATGCAGGGACTGTGGGATCTTGGGATTGAGATGCAGGGACTGTGGGATCTTGGGATTGAGATGCAAGGACTGTGGGATCTTGGGATTGAGATGCAGGGACTGTGAGTGATATTGTCATTGAGACGCAGGGACTGTAGGATCTGGGAGATTGAGATGCAGGGACTGTGGGATCTTGGGATTGAGATGCAGGGACTGTGGGATCTTAAGATTGAGATGCAGGGACTGTGGGATCTTAAGATTGAGATGCAGGGACTGTGGGGATCTTGGGATTGAGATGCAGGGACTGTGGGATCTTGGGATTGAGATGTAGGGACTGTGGGATCTTGGGACTGAGATGTAGGGACTGTGGGGATCTTGGGATTGAGATGCAGGGACTGTGGGGATCTTGGGATTGAGATGAAGGGACTGTGGGATCTTAGGGTTGAGATGCAGGGACTGTGGGATCTTGGGATTGAGATGCAAGGACTGTGGGATCTTGGGATTGAGATGCAGGGACTGTGGGGATCTTGGGATTGAGATGCAAGGACTGTGGGATCTTGGGATTGAGATGCAGGGACTATGGGGATCTTGGGATTGAGATGCAGGGACTGTGGGATCTTGGGATTGAGATGCAAGGACTGTGGGATCTTGGGATTGAGATGCAGGGATTGTGAGTGATATTGTGATTGAGACGCAGGGACTGTAGGATCTGGGAGATTGAGATGCAGGGACTGTGGGATCTTGGGATTGAGATGCAGGGACTGTGGGATCTTGGGATTGAGATGCAGGGACTATGGGGATCTTGGGATTGAGATGCAGGGACTGTGGGGATCTTGGGATTGAGATGAAGGGACTGTTGGATCTTAGGGTTGAGATGCAGGGACTGTGGGATCTTGGGATTGAGATGCAGGGACTATGGGGATCTTGGGATTGAGATGCAGGGACTGTGGGGATCTTGGGATTGAGATGCAGGGACTGTGGGGATCTTGGGATTGAGATGAAGGGACTGTTGGATCTTAGGGTTGAGATGCAGGGACTGTGGGATCTTGGGACTGGAGCAGAAACTGACACCAGAAACTGGTAGCTGCATGAGGGAGCTGCGCCATTCATGGGTTCTGTTTAAGACCGGAGGGAATTATAATTAAACCTGGATAATAATAGCTGGGGTTTTATATCCCGTCCATTATGCTAGTCGACACACCGTCTTGCTTCTCCGCTGACACGGAGACCCCCCGAGACAGGTATCAGCTAGCTTGAGCCGGATAAATCCTCGGCAAATATTTGACCTGCTGCTATCCGTAATTGCAGACTCGGGTAGCTTCGCCTTAAAACAAAAACCCGTTACGAACGTGGGCTCCTCAATGGCGTATGTATGTCTTGGTTGGCACTGAAGCATGGGGGATATGGCTGGCTTCCGGAGTCTATTTTCCTGCTACGATCAGGAGGATTGGCTTGAGCATTTGTGTGAGCAGTGCCGTCTTGTACATGTGGTTTGGCAGTTCTTGTAGCATACATGTACATGTGCATGTGCACGCTTGAACGTTGACTTCATATTCATACTCGTCATACTCGTAGCGCATCGGCGACCTCAATCCAGTGCTTGCTCTCTAATTGTGCTGTCTTTTTCTGCCTGCCTGCCTGTCTTTTTCTGCCTGCCTGCCTGTCTTTTTCTGCCTGCCTGCCTGTCTTTTTCTGCCTGCCTGCCTGTCTTTTTCTGCCTGCCTGCCTGTCTTTGCCTGCCTGCCTGCCTGTCTTTTTCTGCCTGCCTGCCTGTCTTTGCCTGCCCGCCTGCCTGTCTTTTTCTGCCTGCCTGCCTGTCTTTTTCTGCCTGCCTGTCTGTCTTTTTCTGCCTGCCTGCCTGTCTTTGCCTACCTGCCTGTCTGTCTTTTTCTGCCTGCCTGCCTGTCTTTTTCTGCCTGCCTGCCTGTCTTTTTCTGCCTGCCTGCCTGTCTTTTTCTGCCTGCCTGCCTGTCTTTTTCTGCCTGCCTGTCTGTCTTTTTCTGCCTGCCTGCCTGTCTTTGCCTGCCTGCCTGCCTGCCTGTCTTTTTCTGCCTGCCTGCCTGCCTGTCTGTCTTTTCTGCCTGCCTACCTGTCTTTTTCTGCCTGCCTGTCTGTCTTTTTCTGCCTGCCTGCCTGTCTTTTTCTGCCTGCCTGCCTGCCTGTCTGTCTTTTCTGCCTGCCTGCCTGTCTTTTTCTGCCTGCCTGCCTGTCTTTTTCTGCCTGCCTGTCTGTCTTTTCTGCCTGCCTGCCTGTCTTTTTTTGCCTGCCTGTCTTTTTCTGCCTGCCTGTCTTTTTCTGCCTGCCTGCCTGTCTTTTTCTGCCTGCCTGCCTGTCTTTTTCTGCCTGCCTGCCTGTCTTTTTCTGCCTGCCTGTCTGCAGGTCCTGTCCTGTTCTGTCCTGTTCTGTACTGTTCTGTCCTGTCCTGTCCTGTCCTGCCCTTACCCTGTTCTGTCCTGTCCTGTTCTGTCCTGTCCTGTTCTGTCCTGTTCTGTACTGTTCTGTCCTGCCCTGTTCTGTCCTGCCCTTACCCTGTTCTGTCCTGTCCTGTTCTGTCCTGTCCTGTTCTGTCCTGTTCTGTACTGTTCTGTCCTGCCCTGTTCTGTCCTGCCCTGTCCTGTTCTGTCCTGTTCTGTCCTGTTCTGTCCTGCCCTGTCCTGTTCTGTCCTGTCCTGCCCTGTTCTGTCCTGCCCTGTCCTGTCCTGTCCTGTCCTGTCCTGCCCTGCCCTGTTCTGTCCTGTTCTGTCCTCCTGTCCTGTCCTGTCCTGTTCTGTCCTGTCCTGTCCTGTTCTGTCCTGCCCTGCCCTGTCCTGTCCTGTCCTGCCCTGCCCTGCCCTGTCCTGTCCTGTCCTGTTCTGTCCTGTCCTGTTCTGTCCTGTCCTGTCCTGTCCTGTCCTGCCCTTACCCTGTTCTGTCCTGTCCTGTTCTGTCCTGTCCTGTTCTGTCCTGTTCTGTACTGTTCTTTTCTGTCCTGTCCTGTCCTGCCCTGTTCTGTCCTGTTCTGTCCTGTCCTGTCCTTACCCTGTTCTGTCCTGTCCTGCCCTGTTCTGTCCTGCCCTGTCCTGTTCTGTCCTGTTCTGTCCTGTCCTGCCCTGTTCTGTCCTGCCCTGTCCTGTTCTGTCCTGTTCTGTCCTGTTCTGTCCTGTCCTGTCCTGTTCTGTCCTGTCCTGCCCTGTCCTGTCCTGTCCTGTCCTGTCCTGTTCTGTCCTGTCCTGTCCTGTCCTGCCCTGCCCTGTTCTGTCCTGTCCTGTTCTGTCCTGTCCTGTAATGTCCTGTCCTGCCCTACCCTGTTCTGTCCTGTCTTGTCCTGTCCTGTCCTGTCCTGTTCTGTCCTGTCTTGTCCTGTCCTGTCCTGTCCTGTTCTGTCCTGTCTTGTCCTGTCCTGTTCTGTCCTGTTCTGTCCTGTCTTGTCCTGTCCTGTCCTGCCCTGTCCTGCCCTGCCCTACCCTGTTCTTTTCTGTCCTGTCCTGTCCTGCCCTGTTCTGTCCTGTTCTGTCCTGTCCTGTTCTGTCCTGTCTTGTCCTGTCCTGTCCTGTCCTGTCCTGTTCTGTCCTGTCCTGCCCTGTCCTGCCCTGCCCTACCCTGTTCTGTTCTGTCCTGTCCTGTCCTGCCCTGTTCTGTCCTGCCCTGCCCTGTCCTGTCCTGTTCTGTCCTGTCCTGTTCTGTCCTGTCCTGTCCTGTCCTGTTCTGTCCTGTTCTGTCCTGTCCTGTTCTGTTCTGCACTGGCCTTGCCAGCTGCGCTAGGACGAGTCTCCTGTCTGTCTCTTTAAACTGAATCCCTCACCTATCAATGTGAAACAATACCTGTGCGGGAGACCTGGGCTGACAGCACCTGAGCTGCATCGACCTTGAAAATCTATTTTACTGCATTCTCTTTTTCTCAATAGCGGCCGAGCTTGAACCCTAACGGCCCCAGCTGCTTTGGTTTCAAGCGATTCATTTTTCGATATGCCTCGAGATGCGGCCGTCTGGAGCAGCTGCTCAGGTTGCATGAGGTGCTGAGAACGCGGGGTTATCGTAAAAGCGTATGTACGCATGTATATCATGGCTCATAGCATTGTGTCAAGTTCCACAGGTTTCCCTGATGCTGATTGTCTAGTATTTCACTGAGACACTCCAGCCTCCTTGAGGGGCCACGCAGTCTAAGAACCAGTTCTGCGCATAGAGCTGGGGCTGCCTGCTCACGGCTTGGCAATTCTATCTGTCAGTCTGAGCCTTTGAACTGGCAAAATTATCCACCTGTTCAATATGAGCTCAAAGCCGGGCCCCAAGCTGCCTTTGAATTTGAGCCGATGCAGCTTCTGTTGCTATGGAAACGCCTTCCCCGTCCGCAGCCGAGCTCACTGGTTGGACAGGCAGCTCCACATTTTAACAATCCCGCATCCGATTTCTAAATAAGCCTTCGATTTGATGCCAATTTCCCAAAAGGTGAAATTCAGGAGGGACCCGACGCTGGTACCTTTGACAAAAGGTGAAATTCAGGAGAGACCCGACGCTGGTACCTTTGACAACAGGTGAAATTCAGGAGGGACCCGACGCTGGTACCTTTGACAACAGGTGAAATTCAGGAGAGACCCGACGCCGATACCCTTGACAACAGGTAAAAAGCAGGATATGTCGGCCGACAATGACTCAGCCACGCCGTGCGCCATGGAAATAGCCTATGGCCGACTCATCAACTTGGACGCATCATTTTACGCGCCGTACACCATCCTAGGTGTGCTGGGAACCGTGCTCAACTTTCTGCTCCTGCTGGTATCTCGCAAGCCGCAATCGCTGTCAAAGAGGGCCACCTTCCGGCGCCTGCTGATCATGCTGGCCGTCACTGACCAGCTCCTGTGCCTCTGCCTGCTCTGCGAGATCGCCATCTACGCCGCTTTCAGCGTCCGACTGAACGGCCAGGTGGCCGACAATCCGCAGTTCGACTTCGAGCGCTTCAACTCGCCCTACGTGTTCTTCATCGGGCCGCGCGACGTCCTGCTCAGCTGGGAGTCCATCGTGATGTTCCTGCTGGCAGTGGACCGCGCTGTGGCCGTGCTGTACCCGACCTCAGCCAGGTGGAACGGACGCAGCATCAGCCGGCTGGCGGCCGGCCAGCTCGTGTGGGTGGCCCTCCTCGGCATGGGCCTCTCCCTCGGCCAGGCGTTCGCACCGGCCTGCTCCAGCCGGCAGGCGATGCTCAAGGCGCTGAAATTCATCCTGAGCGGTGCCAACGCCGCACTGGTGGTGGCCTCGGCCGCCTGCTACTCGCTGATCTTCGTCAAGCTCCGCCTGCACCAGCGGCGCGTCGGCCAGCAGCAGGGGGAAGGCGGCGCCGCCGGCGGCAGCAGTCGGGAGCAGCGGATCGGCGGCCACATGCTGAAGATCTCCGTCATGCTGATGGTTCTCACCCTGACTCAGGTCGTGATGTGCCTGCCGTTCATCCTGCACTACTACCTGGCGGATTACAGCATGAGCTTCGGCCTCTACCACACGTTCCTGCTTGGCTGCTGCCTGAACCCGGTGACGCTGCTCGTCTTCAAGCCGGACATTCAGCGCAGCATTGCGCAGCTGTTCAGCCGCTGCTGGCCGCGGGCCGCCGAGCAGACGCTGGTGGAGAATTTCAGCGTTACAAACGACTGATACTTTTGTATTTTCGTTTCAAAATGTGTTCGCGATCGGGTTTTGGTACGAGTATCCACTGCTTACCACACAGATACTCTTTTAGCACAGAGCGGCATTCCTATTCCTAACTGGATGTGCAGCCGATGCATAGAGAACAGGCAGAAGGCAGACATCAGCTCTATCTATAGTCTATGGCTTGACTGTACTAAATTTGATGTACAACTGTACAGTCTTTTCAGTTCACGCTAGTTCCTACTTTTTTGTACCCACCCACTCTGTCGATGAAAATATGTTGACAATGCGTAATATTTCCTGCTTTAAAATGGCACTATTTATTGCAAAAATATCAGACAACGGAAACTATAAGCACTGAAAGACGTTAGCTATGAAAATTTAATTAATTCTGAAATTTCTGCATTGCCTCTACTCTCGGAAAGCAAGCGGCAGAGTTGCTCTAAAATAATGCCCTGAAGAGCGCCATCATTTGCAATACTTCGTGCCCCAGCTGGCTTAATCGTGACAATGAGAATGAGAAAAAACGAATTTAGAGTAAACACTGCACCAATATGGGAGCGATTCGCAAAACCGGGAAATGCAAATTAAAATACAGATGCGTGATGCTAATTGGCAAGCAGGCAGCAAGTTGTCAGCAAATATAATAATGGCTTTTAAAAATGGCTGTCGTTTCAGGTATGCACAATTCTCTCAGCCAATACAAAGTTGCTTTAGTGGCGGACACCAGCGTATGCGAAAGCAGATGCACATATAATTATTGCAACAGAATGCAACACTTATGTACACAATATGTAAATTTTAGTTAGGGCTACTACTAAATTCTAAATTAGCATTCCGTAGTTCCTGCACATAGTTCGTTGAGTGATGGCAGATCGATATCTACGTACATGTATAGCAGAGGATCGTAGCCTGCAGTGGGAGGGGGGCAATTGGGGCCCGCGGCCACCCCCCAATAGACAGAAGGTTTTCTCAAGGAAGATTCCCGCGCCCCCTTGGTGCCGGCGCCGGGTGCTGGCGCCCCTTGGTGCAGGTGTACATGTACAAGGGCCATGACTAATCGTATTCAAGCTGCATTACTCAGCAACGTTGAAAACAACACCCTAGAGCATTGGGCAGAGCTATTGGCTTCATCTCACGACACTGCAAATGACGCAAGGTGTATCAACTCTCGCTCAGGCGCACAGCTGGGTGGCAGTTTTCAATGTACGTGTACATGTAATGAGGACGCACTTTTTTCCAATCCCGCGCTAGCACATGGGCTCTAAACTTACTAGCCTACTAACAGTGGGCAATGAGCATTTTTATCCTTTTTCTGCGAATTGTCATAGAATCTATACTAGATATAATGTTTGGTCATACTAGTAGTCATAATAACATAGGCGCAGCTTTTTGGGTCATAAATCATCGCTTTCGAAGCTGGTCTGACAGCCACCTGCGCCTCACTCAGTGTTGAGGCGGGCGCCAGATGGTCTGAGGGGATGCGAATGATAGCTTTTTTCTCATCATTTTGACAGGCCATCAAGATTTATGAGGTCAGGGCCTCAGGGCCTATTGTTCGTGTTCACTCAAGCGTGTGACAGCTTTGACAGCTATGCGTTTTACCTCTAAAAGTACTTGGGATTAGCGATTAGTGATTTCTCTTCATTCTCTTCACTTTCTATTTAATAAGAGCTTTCTAATGTATATTTTTTCATTAATTTTTGTCAATTCTACGCGAAAAGTCATAAATCATTTTGTTGCGATTTTGATTCATTTATGGCCGCACCTGTCATGTTTTTACGACCCCGAGGGAACTGATAGGATCTCCCGGTCACATGATTCTGGGTAGCAACAAGCTTAGCCAATCAGAAAATTCGACGTGTTCCATTATAACAAACTGCGGTCCAGTTGGCGGCTATTTAAACCGGTGTTTTTGGCCCGCTCGGACCTCACTCCTCCTGGGACCTTAGCCTAGATTGAGACATCCCGGAGCGCGACCGCGTTTCTTGATCCCCGGATTGCAACTTCCCCCATCATCATCAAGGACGAGTCGCCCCGGTCATCAGCAGCGAACATCAAAGTTAAGAGCATCACCTGCTAGCTATCTGCGAAGACCGTGACATCAGCACCATCGCGGGTCTACAGCTGCGAAGTACTAAGCCGATTCGGTCACTGTGGATTACCTGGTCTCCGGCTGTTGAGTTTCTGATTGGTTGGGTGAGAGGCTGCCTAGACTTGCTTGATTGGGTGATTCCTTATCTGTCCCCTGTTTCAGTAGCTGGATTAGGCGCACACTTTCGCTCATTTTGTTCGGTAGTGCTGTAATCGAGGCAGAAGTCATTCAATAATACTGCTAGTAGTCAGCTAAAACTCCAATTCAATCTGAAGTGTGAAGGGATCTAAGGAGAAAGTTATTTTTATCGGTTTCATTTCTTTGTTCGCCGATGGCTCAGATGAATAGCTAAGCTAGTAGGCGCCGGTCACAGTGGACCAATGGCAAGGCAGTTCTCAATCGATCAATATATCAAATCAGTTAGCGAATTGCCAATAGTGCAGAATCGGCTCCAGAGATGTACTTTGTGCACTCTAGGTTAGCCAAGCGGCTCGGGGGATGAATCATGCGGTCTCTGATGTTCGAGTTAGCCTATCATCAGCGCTAGGATCGAGGCTGGTTGGCGCGTTGAAGGCCAAAAGTACAATTATTCGTATTTAGCATTAGCAATGTAATAGTACATATGTAGCTACCCCATAGACTCGCCACTGCAAGAATCCCCTGCACAAGTCCCCTCTGTACCTGCATGGCCAATGCGATCTAGTCCCAGCAGTGTCCCTTATCATCGGCTATGACCTCGAGATTGACAGCTAGCAAAAAGACACTAGTTAGCAGGTAAGTGCAAAGCCCCTTCTAGTCGGAAGCCCGATTTGGAGAGTCCCGGTGTGGTGAGCCAGGACGCACGGGCTGGTGGCAGAAGTTAGCTTAGTCTGCGGATTAGCTAATTTCTACCTTCAAAATTCTCCCTGCTTGTCTCTCGCTGTCCCTCTCTTAGCTATAGGACCTAGACTGCTCGCCACACGATCAAGCTACCATATGGGGCTGCATCTGACAGGAGTGGGGGGCCAGGACTCTAATTGATTTATTTCTGAGACCTGAGGCCCGAAGGCTTCCCCACAAGGGGGCCGAAAGGTCGAAACCCATCACATGTAAAATTGCAGACTGCCAAGCGCACGACAAATTCCAAGGCCATAATTTTTGTCATTCGGGTTAAGCGCCGGCCTGTTAACCATGGAGTGCAGTCTCTCTATAGTTTACGGTTTCGTGTATGTTTTCACGATGGAGACGATGGAATTGAAGCACGCTGATTTAATGTCAAATTGACAAAAAGCGTGCAAAATTATTGTGTGCTGGATAAAAATTTCATTTTATTTGTCACTGTTTGCTATATCAGCATAAAACCAGCTTTCACACATTTATTACAGCTTTCTAGCATATTTACTACAAAATGTTGTTTTAGTGTGCTTTGCTTCTTGTAAAATTGTGCAACTTTTGTTACGCCATGCAGATAATGACGACAACTTTTTGATAAAAATGTATACTATAATATAAAAGCAATTCAGTAGAGAATATCACGCAGAGGCTTAGGCAGTAGTAGTATTAGTATTACTTTGAACCACTGCACTGAAAAATTGCACAATATATCATCGGCAATATGCTTAATTATTTCAGCTTAGTGCTCTATCAGCAGAGTGCAGTTGCAGTGTAGGCCTAAACTCAGCTTAAATTTGTTAACTGCAGACTAAAGAGTAAAGACTAGAGTATCACCCATCAATCAAACCCATATCAGTTCATCACATCATACTGAGCTTATCTCCTAAATTCAGTAGAGCCATAGAGGTAAATGTGATTTTAATCGAAATAATATTAGTAGTCTGACAGACTGACTCAAATTGATTAGGAGTACTTTTGAAAGTGAGGGCTTGTAGTTGTGGGCCTATTGTAATTCTTGACGTTTTATATTTTAACCTTTTTTCAATTCCCTAGCCCTAGACGCTAGGCCTAGAATTAGAATATACTTTTGAGATTTTTAAGATGAAGTTTCTGTTTTCAAAGTAGCAAGCCTAGGCCTAAATAACTAATAAGAAAGTACTAGTGCAAAACGTAGTATTTTTTATATACTAATTAATGAGCCTATATGAATGCCATAGCCATTTTAGTAAAGTAGGCCTAAAAAGGCTTGACCTATATCTTAGGCCTTAGGGTCTTAAATCTAGGGCCTAACATTTAAAATAGATTTGATTTCTATCTATACAATTTTATCTAAATAAATAATAATGTAGTTTTTGGAAATCTTTTACTTTTGCAAGTTTAATTAGGGTATTGACCAATGCAATTTATTTATAAATGAATTTGATAGGCTAATTGGGGTTCACTGTAGGCCTAGTCTAGACAAATTTGGCAAAAGCAAATTTAGCAACAATCTAGCTCTCTAGTGAGTCTAGGCCTTTGTCAAATTTGGTAAAAATGAAGAAAGAACAATTATATATAATCTTTATTATAATAATTTTTCTAGTACAATGCTGCAATTATATTAGGCCTAATCAATTCAAATTTATTTTTCTTTTTAGTTGAGTTTGTTTTATCAATTAGAGGCCTATTTATCCAATGCTTTTTAAGAAATGTTTATTCATTTTTAATTGAAAATATGTGATGTCCAATTTATTCAGTTGAAAAAAAGAATATTTTTTCTATCAAAGGTTATTAACTTTAATATAAAACCATTGCACTTCTTTCACTTTAAGAATTTAAATAAAAATCAAAGCAAAATTTAATAAGAATAGATCTAACTTTTATGAGAATTTTAGAAAACCTTATATATAATTTTTTTAATTTTAGCTATTTGGAAAAATACTTATTCATTACCAAATTTGTCATTGAAATTGCCTAGATTATCATTGATTTGTCCTTGTTAAATTTCTATTTTAAGATTAGCCTATTATTTATATTCTTGAAAATATTGTTTCTGTTTAATTTAATAATGAAAATGAATACTATAACAAATTTAATGGAAAAGATTGGTGATAGATTATTAATTAATAAATAGCCAATAGCCATATAGATAAAGAGCAAAATAAAAAATGGTTATATGTAGAAGTGGGTAGCTAGCTATAGTTTTTATAGTGCATTATGCTTATTTGAAAGATTTTAGTTAGATTGCCTAATATTTTAAAAAATTTAAAGGCTAGATTAGTAATATAATATGAATATAGGTTTTGGTTGGCTAGCTGCTCTAATTTAATGTAAATGATATTAGTGTTTTAAAATTGTTTTTTTTGTGTTTTGTAAGTTTTATAAAAGTGTAAACACTATCTAACCCAATTGATCTAGCTAGCTAACAAGGCAACTAAGGCAATAAGCAAGTATTCATATTGCAAGACCAATCAACTAAGTGCCAAACTAGACATTGCAATGAGATATTTATGTATAAAATTGAAAAATGAACAAACCTAAAGAAACACTAACATTAAATCAAAGAGAAATTTTCTATAAAGCAAAAAGGTCTATATTTCATAAATATAAAATGGCTTTCTAATTTTACATATAGCTATATATTGTGTTTTTTTACTAACTAGGTACTAAAAAAGCTAATTAAAGATATAAATTTTTATTCAACTTTTGCTTTTCTAAATAATATAGGCCTAAACAACACTATTCTAAATTAAATTTCAATGAGTCTTGAATTTGGCTCAGAAGTCGTGTCAGGACAGTTTTATCATAGCTATTTAGTAGAGCTCTGCTCTGATACAATGATTAATGCACCAAATATATTTAGCAAAAAATCAAGGTTTAAAACAGAAAAATAACAGAAAAACAGAAAACAGAATAATAATGTGCTATAATTCTCATTGTAGCCACTTTCTGCAATAAATGCATGCTTATCAACTGAGCTTGGAGATGTCTGACAAGCCAAAGCCAAAGGCGCGCAAACCTCAACAACAACAACAACAGCAACAACAACAACAACAGCAACAACAACAACAGCAACAACAACAACAGCAACAACAACAACAACAACAACAGCAACAACAAAAACAACAACAACAACAACAACAACAACAACAACAAGCACCAAAACCTCAACTTAGACAAAAACTACGCCAACCTGCCTCAGCTTCGTCATCTTCAAAGTCCTCATCGTCTCGCAGGCGCGGCGACCAGCAGGCCTTGAATGTGTTCGCCGAGGAGTTCCAGCCGAAGCCTCAGCAGCACCGAAATTCCGCTACCGCGCACTACACTGGGGCTGGCGCTGGAGGTGGCGGCGGGGTCGCCAAGGTCAGCGACTTGCTGACGATGGCGCTGCCCAATGGGCAGCTGGTGATTCCCAGGCCGCCGAGTTACGGAGATTCCGGCCAGCAGCAGACGCAACAGAAGGAGCAGCCATTGAAACGGCAGGCTGTGCAGGTGTGCCTGCAGCTTCCTATGAGCTCTGATTGCTTTTTTGACCTTTAATGTTCTCTAGAAAACCCCGTCTTCCAAGAATCGGCCACCCACACACCAGGCATCGCTGAGAATCGCCCTCCCTCCCACACATCAGGCATCGCTGAGAATCGTCCACCCTCCCACACACCAGGCATCGCTGAGAATCGTCCTCCCTCCTACACCAAGCATCGCTGAGAATCGCCCTCCCACACTCCAAGCATCGCTGAGAATCGCCCTCCCTCCCACACTCCAAGCATCGCTGAGAATCGCCCTCCCTCCCACACTCCAAGCATCGCTGAGAATCGCCCTCCCTCCCACTCCAAGCATCACTAAGAATCTCCCTCCCTTCCACACTCCAAGCATCGCTGAGAATCGCCCTCCCTCCCACACCAAGCATCGCTGAGAATCGCCCTCCCTCCCACACTCCAAGCATCGCTGAGAATCGCCCTCCCTCCCACACTCCAAGCATCGCTGAGAATCGCCCTCCCTCCCACACTCCAAGCATCGCTGAGAATCGCCCTCCCTCCCACTCCAAGCATCGCTGAGAATCGCCCTCCCTCCCACACACCAAGCATCGCTGAGAATCGCCCTCCCTCCCACACTCCAAGCATCGCTGAGAATCGCCCTCCCTCCCACACCAAGCATCGCTGAGAATCGCCCTCCCTCCCACACCAAGCATCGCTGAGAATCGCCCTCCCTCCCACACACCAAGCATCGCTGAGAATCGCCCTCCCTCCCACACTCCAAGCATCGCTGAGAATCGCCCTCCCTCCCACACCAAGCATCGCTGAGAATCGCCCTCCCTCCCACACACCAAGCATCGCTGAGAATCGCCCTCGCCCAACAGCCCCAGCAGGAGCCGGCCCGAGTTGCCGAGCAGGCCTTGCCGGAGAACCAGCGCGAGCGGCTCATCCTCCAGCTGAGCAGCAGCAGCTACGAATGCGCCATCTGCTGCCACACGGTCCGCTCCGAGGTGGCCATCTGGTCCTGCGACAGCTGCTACAACATTTTCCACCTGTTCTGCATCAAGAAGTGGTCGCAGTCGGTCACTGGCGCCGGGGTCGCCGCTGCCGAGGATCTGTTCAGCAAGCGCTGGCGCTGCCCGACCTGTCAGAAAGGCTTTGAGACCAAGTGCGGCTTTCGCTACACCTGCTTCTGCGGCAAGGCCAAGGATCCAGAGTTCGTGCCCGGCGAGTGCCCGCACACCTGCGGCCAGCTGTGCGGCAAACGGCGAGGCGAGCTGTGCGAGCATCCATGCAACCTGCCCTGTCACCCAGGACCTTGTCCGCCCTGCCAGGTAAGGCTTATGGAATTTCACTCTGTAGAATCGCCCTCCCACTCTATAGAATCGCCCTCCCACTCTATAGAATCGCCCTCCCACTCTATAGAATCGCCCTCCAACTCTATAGAATCGCCCTCCCACTCTATAGAATCGCCCTCCCACTCTATAGAATCGCCCTCCCACTCTATAGAATCGCCCTCCCACTCTATAGAATCGCCCTCCCACTCTATAGAATCGCCCTCCCACTCTATAGAATCGCCCTCCCACTCTATAGAATCGCCCTCCCACTCTATAGAATCGCCCTCCCACTCTATAGAATCGCCCTCCCACTCTATAGAATCGCCCTCCCACTCTATAGAATCGCCCTCCAACTCTGTAGAATCGCCCTCCAACTCTATAGAATCGCCCTCCCACTCTATAGAATCGCCCTCCCACTCTATAGAATCGCCCTCCCACTCTATAGAATCGCCCTCCAACTCTATAGAATCGCCCTCCCACTCTATAGAATCGCCCTCCCACTCTATAGAATCGCCCTCCCACTCTATAGAATCGCCCTCCCACTCTAGAGAATCGCCCTCCCACTCTAGAGAATCGCCCTCCCGCTCTATAGAGTCGCCCTCCCGCTCTATAGAATCGCCCTCCCGCTCTATAGAATCGCCCTCCCTGTCCCTGCCTCCTCGCTGGCTCGCGTATTGACCGTTGCCTTGATTTGCGGCAGTGCCTGACCGCCTGCGCCACAACCAGCTCAAACTGAGCTCCCCAGTGCTGCCCCAGTGCTCATATTTTCATCTCCCCGCGACTCCCCTGCCGCCGTAGGCCTTCGTCACCCGGCGCTGTTACTGCGGCCGCGTTGAGCGCCGTTGCCAGTGCTGCGAGTCCGTCCGCTGCGGCCAGCCCTGTGACAAGCAGCTGGACTGCGGCCAGCACACCTGCGCCGAGCTCTGCCACCAGGGCGACTGCCCGCCCTGCGACAAAATGTTCACAGTGAGTAGCCGGTGGCTGTATTGATTATTCAGTATTGATTCGACATCTGTGTGTGATACCTGTGCAATCTGATATGGTAATGACACCTGTGTAATCTGATATGGTAATGCCACCTGTGTAATCTGATATGGTAATACCACCTGTGTAATCTGATATGGTAATGACACCTGTGTAATCTGATATGGTAATGACACCTGTGTAATCTGATATGGTAATGACACCTGTGTAATCTGATATGGTAATGCCACCTGTGTAATCTGATATGGTAATGCCACCTGTGTAATCTGATATGGTAATGCCACCTGTGTAATCTGATATGGTAATGCCACCTGTGTAATCTGATATGGTAATGCCACCTGTGTAATCTGATATGGTAATGCCACCTGTGTAATCTGATATGGTAATGCCACCTGTGTAATCTGATATGGTAATGCCACCTGTGTAATCTGATATGGTAATGCCACCTGTGTAATCTGATATGGGAATGCCACCTGTGTAATCTAATATGGTAATGCCACCTGTGTAATCTGATATGGGAATGACACCTGTGTAATCTGATATGGTAATGCCACCTGTGTAATCTGATTGGTAATGCCACCTGTGTAATCTGATATGGTAATGCCACCTGTGTAATCTGATATGGTAATGCCACCTGTGTAATCTGATATGGTAATGACACCTGTGTAATCTGATATGGGAATGACACCTGCGTAATCTGATATGGTAATGACACCTGTGTAATCTAATATGGTAATGCCACCTGTGTAATCTGATATGGTAATGCCACCTGTGTAATCTGATATGGTAATGACACCTGCGTAATCTGATATGGTAATGAAACCTGTGCAATCTGATATGGTAATGACACCTGTGTAATCTGATATGGTAATGCCACCTGTGTAATCTGATATGGTAATGACACCTGTGTAATCTGATATGGTAATGACACCTGTGTAATCTGATATGGGAATGCCACCTGTGTAATCTGATATGGTAATGCCACCTGTGTAATCTGATATGGTAATGCCACCTGTGTAATCTGATATGGTAATGCCACCTGTGTAATCTGATATGGTAATGCCACCTGTGTAATCTGATATGGTAATGCCACCTGTGTAATCTGATATGGTAATGCCACCTGTGTAATCTGATATGGTAATGCCACCTGTGTAATCTGATATGGTAATGCCACCTGTGTAATCTGATATGGTAATGCCACCTGTGTAATCTGATATGGTAATGACACCTGTGTAATCTAATATGGGAATGCCACCTGTGTAATCTGATATGGTAATGACACCTGTGTAATCTGATATGGTAATGACACCTGTGTAATCTGATATGGTAATGCCACCTGTGTAATCTGATATGGTAATGACACCTGTGCAATCTGATATGGTAATGACACCTGTGTAATCTGATATGGGAATCTAATATAGTAGAAAAATCCTGTTTTAAGATTTATTTTTTAATCGGTCTAGTCTGCCTAATCCTTTATTGATAAATTTGGCAATAAGAAAACCGCATTGCACTACTCGCAGTAGTGCAAGCAGCACATTCGCTGTATTTCAAAATTTCATAATTTTACTTGGCGCAGGTGACCTGCCACTGCGGCAAGTCAGAGGCCACGCAGCGCCCTTGCGCCGATTACCACCGCCGGGGCGGCGCCACCTTCGCCTGCCAGCGCGTCTGCGGCCGCCAGCTGGGCTGCGGCCTGCACACCTGCCAGCTCACCTGCCATCCTGGTGCCTGCACCGCCTGTCCCAGATCGCCGGAACTGGCCGGAACCTGCCCTTGCGGCCGGGCCACCCTCATGAGCCTCACCGGCTTGGCGGACGGTGGCCGGAAACTGTGCACCGACCCGCTGCCCGCCTGCGAGGCCACCTGCGGCCGCGTGCTGCACTGCGACCCGCAGCACTCCTGTCTGGCCACCTGCCACGATGGCGACTGCCCGACATGCCAGCTCAGCACCTCCGTCACCTGCCGCTGCGGCCGCTTAACCAAGGAGGTGCCGTGCGTTGAGGCCACCACCAAGTATAGAGGGCCGCACGCTGACACCCTGCTGTGCCAGCGGCGGTGCAAAAAGATGCGGCTATGTGGGGTTCACAGGTGAGCGGGTGGGGTGACTGGGTCTTGGGGCGAGTTTGTCGGTTGCTGGGGTCATTGGAGTGAGTGTGTCGGTGGCTGGGGTCATTGGAGTGAGTGTGTCGGTGGCTTGGGTCATTGGAGTGAGTGTGTCGGTGGCTTGGGTCATTGGAGTGAGTGTGTCGGTGGCTGGGGTCTTTGGAGTGAGTGTGTCGGTGGCTTGGGTCATTGGAGTGAGTGTGTCGGTGGCTGGGGTCATTGGAGTGAGTGTGTCGGTGCCTAGGGTCATTGGAGTGAGTGCGTCGGTGGCTGGGGTCATTGGAGTGAGTGTGTCGGTGGCTAGGGTCATTGGGGTGAGTTTGTGGGTTACTGGGGTCATTGGGATGAATTTGTGGGTTACTGGGGTCATAGGGATGAATTTGTGGGTGACAGGTCATTGGGGTGAGTTTAGAGTAAATGGGGTCATTGGGAGTGAGTTTGTGGGTGGCTGGGGTCATTGGAGTGAGTTTGTGGGTGGCTGGGGTCATTGGGTGAGTTTTGAGTAGATAGGGTCGTTGGGGTGAGTTTGGAGTAGATAGGGTCATTGGGATGCATTTAGAGTAGATGGCGTCATTGGGGTCAGTTTGGAGTAGATGGCGTCATTGGAGTGAGTTTGAAGTAGATGGGGCCATGGGGGTGAGTTTGGACTAGATGGGGTCATTGAGGCGAATTAGAATGGCTGGGGTCATTTTTCGCGGCAGGGGTACCTCTGAGTCGTCTAGCGTCACTTCTTTCCTATTTTAACCTTGGTTACCTGCAACCAGCGACTCTGGGAGGACACATCTAGGCCTACGTGCCGTTTTTATCGGGCGGTCATTAAGGATGATTCCTGGGAAGCACAGGTAAAAGAGACCGATTCCTGGGGGGGGTGCACAGGTGATAGAGACCGATTCCTGGGGATGCACAGGTGATAGAGACCGATTCCTGGGGATGCACAGGTGATAGAGACCGATTCCTGGGGATGCACAGGTGATAGAGACCGATTCCTGGAGGGTGCACAGGTGATAGAGACCGATTCCTGGGGATGCACAGGTGATAGAGACCGATTCCTGGGGGGTGCACAGGTGATAGAGACCGATTCCTGGGGGATGCACAGGTGATGGAGAGCAACGACAGATAGACCATCCACCTGCCCCCTCCCCCACCCCACAGATGCGGCGAGCTCTGCTGCATCCAGCAGGACCATCCGTGTCCGCAGACCTGCTCAAAGCCGCTGCCATGCGGACTCCACCAGTGCGAGGAGCCGTGCCACCTGGGCCGCTGCCCGCCCTGCCCCCGCATCCTGCTCAGCCCAGTGTCCTGCCTGTGCGGTGCTCAGGCCATCCAGCCTCCCGTGCCCTGCGGTGCCCGGCCGCCCGACTGCGGCTTCCAGTGCCCGCTGCAGCGGCCTTGCGGCCACCCCAGTCTGCACGAGTGCCACCTGGCTGGCGAGCCCTGCCCGCCCTGCGCCTACCTGATCTCCAAGCGGTGCCAGTGCGGCCGCTCTCTGCGCCAGAACGTACCCTGCCACCAGACCGCCGTCAGCTGCGGCATCCAGTGCGGCCGCTCGCTGCCCTGCGGCCACCGCTGCGCCCTGCTGTGCCACTCCGGCGACTGCGAGGCCGCCGCCGAGAGGCAGCAGCAGCCGGCCTGCAAGCAGCCGTGCCGGCAGGCCCGTCAGGACTGCGGCCACCCCTGCATGCTGCCCTGCCACCATCCGGAGCCATGCAAGCAGCCGCCGCCATGCCAGGAGCCCGTCACGCTACGCTGTCCCTGCTCTCGCCGAATCCAGGAGGTGCCGTGCCACCTCACCGCTCAGATGGGCAATGCAGGCTTGCATCTGACGGTGGCTCTGGGCGGCGAGATGGACCTGCAGGTGAGCTGCTCTGGGGCTTGCGAGTTTCCAGGGACGCCCTTGTCTGTCAGCATTATCTCTAGTATATTTTTCCTAGGGACCCAAGTTGTCCTACTCTAGGTTGCCAAATAGTCCAAACTATATCCCATATACCATTTTTGCAGCCCATCCCCATCAATCCCACCCCATCCCCTTCATCTCACCCCATGCCCTTCATCCCACCCCATGCCCTTCATCCCACCCCATCCCCTTCATCCCACCCCATCAATCCCATCCCCATCATCCCACCACATCAATCCCATCCCCATCATCCCACCGCACCAATCCCATCCCCATCATCCCACCCCATCCCCTTCATCTCACACCATCCCCATCAATCCCATCCCCATCATCCCACCACACCAATCCCATCATCTCACCCCATCCCCAACATCTCAGCCCATCTACATCAATCCCATCCACATCATCCCACCACATCAATCCCATCCCCATCATCCCACCACATCAATCCCATCCCCATCATCCCACCCCATCATCCCACCGCACCAATCTCATCCCCATCATCCCACCACATCAATCCCATCCCCATCATCTCACCCCATCCCCATCATCTCAGCCCATCCCCATCAATCCCATCCCCATCATCCCACCACATCAATCCCATCCCCATCATCCCACCACACCAATCCCATCCCCATCATCCCACCACACCAATCCCATCCCCATCAATCATCCCACCACACCAATCCCATCCCCATCATCCCACCACACCAATCCCATCCCCATCATCCCACCACACCAATCCCATCCCCATCATCCCACCACACCAATCCCATCCCCATCATCCCACCACACCAATCCCATCCCCATCATCCCACCCCATCAATGCCATCATCATCATATCATCAACCCCACCCCATCATCCCAATCGCCCCAGCCCCATCTAATATCTTTTACCGACACCTCCAACGCCAGGCTTATCGCGAGCTGCAGACCCGCGGCAGCCTTCAGTGCGACGCCCAGTGCCAGTTGGAGAAGCGCAACCGTCAGCTGGCCGAAGCTCTGGGCGTCGAAACCGACTCCAACGGGTCGACGGCAGCGGCAGCTGGCGGCGGCGCCGTGAACCTGGCTCCGGTGTACGCCAGGACGCTGCTGGACCTGTGGAAGGCCTATCCGTCCTTCGCCGCTATGGTGGAGTCCCGCCTTGACGAGACCTGCTCCGCGGTGGTGTCCGGCCGGAGCCAGAGCCGCAGCACCCAGTTCCAGGCGCCCAACAGGGACGGGAGAAAGTTTATCTACGAGCTGGCCGAGGTGTACGGCTGCGAGGTTCAGGTAGGGATATGTACGGGTATTAGCAGTGCATAGGGTCAGGGGTCATCCGGACGAGGGGCCATGCCAGGGGTCGGAGAGGCGCTTTATCAGGTCTCATTGTCAGTTGTCCTGTCAGTTTATAAAGCTAGGGGGTCACGCCAGGTCGCAGAGCAGGGTGAGGTCACGCCAGGTCGCAGAGCAGGGTGAGGTCACGCCGGGTCGCAGAGCAGGGTGAGGTCACGCCGGGTCGCAGAGCAGGGTGAGGTCACGCCGGGTCGCAGAGCAGGGTGAGGTCACGCCGGGTCGCAGAGCAGGGTGAGGTCACGCCAGGTCGCAGAGCAGGGTGAGGTCACGCCGGGTCGCAGAGCAGGGTGAGGTCACGCCGGGTCGCAGAGCAGGGTGAGGTCACGCCGGGTCGCAGAGCAGGGTGAGGTCACGCCGGGTCGCAGAGCAGGGTGAGGTCACGCCGGGTCGCAGAGCAGGGTGAGGTCACGCCGGGTCGCAGAGCAGGGTGAAGTCACGCCAGGTCGCAGAGCAGGGTGAGGTCACGCCGGGTCGCAGAGCAGGGTGAGGTCACGCCAGGTCGCAGAGCAGGGTGAGGTCACGCCAGGTCAATCAGCTAAATCACTGATCCGTTCCGCCCAGGTGACGGGCGCCGGCTCGGACGCCAGCCGGACGGTGACGGTCACGGCGAAGCGCGGCCGGGCCCGCCTGCCGGACCGGAAGCTGTCGGCCGAAGCGCAGCGCCTATTCGGCATCGGCGGCCTTCAGCAGCAGTCGGGCCAGCATCGTCTGCTGCCGCGGGCCGTCCAGTCGTGGAGCTCCGGGCTGGCAGTCACGGCCAGCAGCTCCCAGCTGACCACTCTGGGCCGGGTTGCCACCGCCTACTCCCGCCTGCCCGACCAGATGGACTCCATGGAGTTGGGCGGCAGCGGCGGGGCTGCCGGCAGCTCAGCAACTCGGATTGATTATTTTGACTTCACCGAGTCCTAGGGCTAGCTTAGCTACTCATAGTGCTGCTGTCTAATTACTAGCAAAACTGAATGCGCAGTCCGCTGCCGCCGTGATTTTTATTTCTTGGATTTTTTTTCCTTCATCTTCGTCTTCCAATCGACTGCAGTCTCCATCGGCTTCATTCTCCTCTGTTCCTGCTCTCCTTGAAGCTTTCTTTTCCATGAACACTGCGGTTCCATTCTCCTCTGTTCCTGCTCTCCTTGAATCTTTCTTTTCCATGAACACTGCGGTTCCATTCTCCTCTGTTCCTGCTCTCCTTGAAGCTTTCTTTTCCATGAACACTGCGGTTCCATTCTCTTCCTGGTGACGGGTCTGTGGCCTTGAGGCCTGAGCATAGCTTAGCATGCGTAATGAGAAATATTGAATAGCTCAGCTTTCATTTAGACTTGCTGAGTCATTTATAGAGTATTTTTAAAGCCTGATTTCTTGATTCGATTGATTGATCGATTGATCCGGCCTGATTGGTTGATCCGGCCCGATTGATTGATTTATTGATTGATTGATCCAGCCCGGTTTATTGATTGATTGATTGATCCAACCCGATTGATTGATCCGGCCCGATTGATTGATTGATCCGGCTCGGTTAATTGATTGATTGATTGATTGATCCGGCCCGATTGATTGATTGATCCGGCTCGGTTAATTGATTGATTGATCCGGCCCGATTGATTGATTGATTGATCCGGCCTGATTGATTGATTTATTGATTGATTGATCCGGTCCGGTTTATTGATTGATTGATTGATTGATCTAACCCAATTGATTGATTCGGCCTGATTGATTGATTGATTGATCCGGCCCTATTGATTGATTGATTGATCGAACCCGATTGATTGATTCGGCCTGATTGATTGATTGATTGATCCGGCTCGGTTAATTGATTGATTGATTGATCCGACTCGGTTAATTGATTGATTGATTGATTGATTGATTGATTGATTGATCCGGCCCGATTGATTGATTGATCCGGCTCGGTTAATTGATTGATTGATTGATCCGGCTCGGTTAATTGATTGATTGATTGATCCGGCCCGATTGATTGATTGATCCGACTCGGTTAATTGATTGATTGATTGATCCGGCCCGATTGATTGATCCGGCTCGGTTGATTGATTAGCTGATAACTTGAACCTGCTCCCATACCATCAACACAAACTCTGTCTGCATTCGCCTAAAGCTCGCAACTGCGTTCCTTATCTGCGCCAATTAGCAATTTTTATCATTTCGTTCCTGTCGTCTTAATAATAATGCTGTTCGCAAATCTGAGAAAAATACTTTAAAATATTAGCTGGACTGTCAACTTGCTTATCTGGCATTAATTTATTTAATCCGTGTGACGCCCGTGTCTGCAGCTGCGCCTCTTGCATAAAGTGCACAGTAAAAGTACATTTGCTACTTCTATAATTTAACTTTCGGAGGCGCCTCCCATTGTGCCCAGCTTGTCGCTCTGGGCTTCGCCGATGAAAATCCTGAGTAAATTGGCTTCTTGAGTTCTCGCGTGCTCACTGCTGCCTCGCGTGCCATTCTGAGCACTCGCCGTGCTCTCCACACTTGTACGGGCCTCAACGAGCCCCAGCCTCTGTCCATATCGTTCCCAGTCAGTCCCAGTCTCCCTGCTGAACTCTGCCATCAAATTTAATTGCCATGCTGTGGCACCCGACTTCAGGATTTGGCAGATTGTCTGAGTCCTTAATTTCAATTATCACTTATCTGTGGAATTACCTATCTCAATACTCCCAACCTTCATACCCCTAATCTCAAAAATCCCCTACCTTCAAAACCCTAATCTCAATACTCCCCAACTTTCATACCCCCAATCTCAATAATCCCCAACCTTCATACCCCAATCTCAATAATCCCCAACCTTCACACCCCAATCTCAATACTCCCCAACTTTCATACCCCCAATCTCAATACTCCCCAACTTTCATACCCCAATCTCAATACTCCCCAACTTTCATACCCCCAATCTCAATAATCCCCAACCTTCACACCCCAATCTCAATAATCCCTAACCTTCACACCCCAATCTCAATAATCCCCAACCTTCACACCCCAATCTCAGTAATCTCCAACCTTCACAACCCCAATCTCAATAATCCCCAACCTTCACACCCCAATCTCAAAAATCCCCTACCTTCACAACCCCAATCTCGATAATCCCCTGCCTTCACAACCCCAATCTCGATAATCCACTGTCTTCAAAACCCCAATCTCAGTAATCCCTACTAATCCCCTGCCTTCACAACCCCAATCTCAATAATCCCCAACCTTCACAACCCCAATCTCAACCATCCCCTGCCTTCACAACCCCATGTCGATAATCCCCTGTCTTCACAACCCCAATCTCGATCATCCCCTGCCTTCACAACCCCAATCTCAATAATCCCTAACTTTCACAACCCCAATCTCAATTATCCCAAACCTTCACAACCCCAATCTCAACCATCCCCAACCTTCACAACCCCAATATCAACCATCCCCTGTCTTCACAACCCCAATCTCGATCATCCCCTGCCTTCACAACCCCAATCTCGAGCATCCCCTGCCTTCACAACCCCAATCTCGAGCATCCCCTGCCTTCACAACCCCAATATCAACCATCCCCTGTCTTTACAACCCCAATCTCGATCATCCCCTGCCTTCACAACCCCAATCTCGATCATCCCCTGCCTTCACAACCCCAATCTCGATCATCCCCTGCCTTCACAACCCCAATCTCGAGCATCCCCTGCCTTCACAACCCTAATATCAACCATCCCCTGTCTTTACAACCCCAATCTCGAGCATCCCCTGCCTTCACAACCCCAATCTCAATCATCCCCTGCCTTCACAACCCCAATCTCAATCATCCCCTGTCTTTACAACCCCAATCTCAATCATCCCCTGTCTTTACAACCCCAATCTCAATCATCCCCTGTCTTTACAACCCCAATCTCGATCATCCCCTGTCTTTACAACCCCAATCTCGATCATCCCCTGTCTTTACAACCCCAATCTCAATCATCCCCTGTCTTTACAACCCCAATCTCAATCATCCCCAAGCTTCACAACCTTTTCTCTTTTCCTGCAGCTTTTATATAAAAAGAAGCCACTCCAGGCGGTCCATGGGCTTCTAAAAATGCTACATATAAAAGTCCATGGGCGGACGCAGTCTCCGCAATCGCTGCAGCAATTACTCACGGAGACCTGCTCTCCATTCAGCTGCGCCCTTCCTTCCTTCCTGAGGGTCTACCTGCCCCATTGTGTCTCCGAGCCTGCCCCAGCCTCCGCGCTTCATCTGTCTCAGCTTCGGCGAACCGAATCATCGGAGACCCGAGCTCTCCTAGGCCGGGAGTGCGCATCTAATTAACAGCCCCCCAGCCGTGTGCTGCCCCGCTGTTTCCATAAGTGCTCCCGCTTCATCAGCCTCTGCGAACCTGATGTTTGCGTGTGCGGCTTCCCCTTACCTCAGCCCGCGTGTCCCCTCTCGGGTTCCGCCTGTGCGTGTCTGAGTCATGCACCTGTGCCTGTTGTGTAACAGTGGGACTGTACCTGTGCCTGTTGTGTAACAGTGGGCTGGTTGTACCTGTGCCTGTTGTGTAACAGTGGGGCTGTACCTGTTGTGTAACAGTGGGACTGTACCTGTGCCTGATGTGTAACAGTGGGCTGGTTGCACCTGTGCCTGATGTGTAACAGTGGGGCTGTACCTGTTGTGTAACAGTGGGACTGTACCTGTGCCTGATGTGTAACAGTGGGGCTGTACCTGTGCCTGTTGTGTAACAGTGGGGCTGTACCTGTGCCTGTTGTGTAACAGTGGGGCTGTACCTGTGCCTGATGTGTAACAGTGGGGCTGTACCTGTGCCTGATGTGTAGCAGTGGGACTGTACCTGTGCCTGATGTGTAACAGTGGGCCTGTGCCTGATGTGTAACAGTGGGCTGGTTGTACCTGTGCCTGATGTGTAACAGTGGGACTGTATCTGTGCCTAATGTGTAACTGGGCTGGCTGTACCTGTGCCTGATGTGTAACAGTGGGGCTGTATCTGTGCCTGATGTGTAACAGTGGGACTGTACCTGTGCCTGATGTGTAACAGTGGGACTGTACCTGTGCCTGATGTGTAACAGTGGGACTGTATCTGTGCCTGATGTGTAACAGTGGGGCTGTAACTGTGCCTGATGTGTAACAGTGGGACTGTATCTGTGCCTGATGTGTAGCAGTGGGCTGGTTGTACCTGTGCCTGATGTGTAACAGTGGGGCTGTACCTGTGCCTGTTGTGTAACAGTGGGACTGTACCTGTGCCTGATGTGTAACAGTGGGACTGTGCCTGATGTGTAACAGTGGGCTGGCTGTACCTGTGCCTGATGTGTAACAGTGGGCTGGCTGTACCTGTGCCTGATGTGTAACAGTGGGCTGGCTGTACCTGTGCCTGATGTGTAACAGTGGGCTGGCTGTACCTGTGCCTGATGTGTAACAGTGGGGCTGTACCTGTGCCTGATGTGTAACAGTGGGCTGGCTGTACCTGTGCCTGATGTGTAACAGTGGGCTGGCTGTACCTATGCCTGATGTGTAACAGTGGGAGGCTCGTACATGTACCAATTTCAATCCAGTTTCTCCCGCTTCCCTACGTGCATGCTGTACTCTTGTGCGGATCTATTCTGTAGCAAAAATCCGTTTTTCCCTTCTGCTATCAGCGCTGCCTCTGCTGCACCTGCCTACCGAGCGCTAAAAGCCGCTGTCAGCCCCGTCTCCCCTTCTCTTCTGTCTCCCCTCGCATTGAAAGGATTCTGGATCTTATTTGCTACATTTATTTCGAATCCGTGCCCCTGTACCTGAGCAGCTGAGGCGGCTTCGCTCCAGGCTTCATAGAATCTCTCATTTTTGATCTGATTCGGTTCGCATGAACATCGGACCTTGTCATCCGGGATGCAGTGAAGTAGGCGGCCCAATCAATGCAGCCGCAGTTGAGTTGAGTCTCAGTTGAAGCGCCAGTTGAGTCTCAGTTGAAGCGCCAGTTGAGCCTCAGTTGAGTCTCAGTTGAGTTTCAGTTGAAGCGCCAGTTGAGCCTCAGTTGAGTTTCAGTTAAGTCTCAGTTGAAGCGCCAGTTGAGCCTCAGTTGAGTCTCAGTTGAGTTTCAGTTAAGTCTCAGTTGAAGCGCCAGTTGAGCCTCAGTTGAGTTTCAGTTGAAGCGCCAGTTGAGCCTCAGTTGAAGCGCCAGTTGAGCCTCAGTTGAGTTTCAGTTGAGTCTCAGTTGAGTCTCAGTTGAAGCGCCAGTTGAGCCTCAGTTGAAGCGCCAGTTGAGCCTCAGTTGAAGCGCCAGTTGAGCCTCAGTTGAAGCGCCAGTTGAGTCTCAGTTGAGTCTCAGTTGAAGTGCCAGTTGAGCCTCAGTTGAAGCGCCAGTTGAGCCTCAGTTGAAGCGCCAGTTGAGCCTCAGTTGAAGCGCCAGTTGAGCCTCAGTTGAAGCGCCAGTTGAGCCTCAGTTGAAGCGCCAGTTGAGCCTCAGTTGAAGCGCCAGTTGAGCCTCAGTTGAAGCGCCAGTTGAGCCTCAGTTGAAGCGCCAGTTGAGCCTCAGTTGAAGCGCCAGTTGAGCCTCAGTTGAAGCGCCAGTTGAGCCTCAGTTGAAGCGCCAGTTGAGCCTCAGTTGAAGCGCCAGTTGAGCCTCAGTTGAAGCGCCAGTTGAGCCTCAGTTGAAGCGCCAGTTGAGCCTCAGTTGAAGCAAAACTGACACGGAAACCATCGGGAGTTTCTTCACCATCAGAAAGCGCTCAGCCCGGCTGATTCATGGACTGGCAGCGCTGGATACCAGAGCTGTCGCGACCTGGGAGACTGTGTGGGTCCAAGAAGAGTTCTCAAGCCTTGCGCTCGAATTGAGGAACAGTACGAGTGATGAATCAAATCTTGAACTCACAAATCAGTTGAAGCATTCGGTGGGCGAGCCTGCCTCTATCTCCGCTTCGCCTACAGTGAGCCGCAAACAATCGTGTTCGTTTTAAAAAAAGTTGAAAAGTCAAGGCCCGTGTTGAAATGGCGTGGAATGAGGCTTTATAAGTTTTTGCATTGTCTGTGCTGCCCCCTGTTAAATCTGCAGTTCATGCATTTACTTGCATAAAACTTAAGTTGTCGATGCTTCACCAATAAATATCAATATATATTAATCAATAGTGCTACTCTAACTGGCAACAACAACAAAATACACCGCGCCAGCCGCAGAGGGGGGAGGTGAACGCACGCCTTTGGGCCGCACTTCTCAAAAACTCAGCTCCTCCAGTCAGAACGGGGCTCTCGCATCCCTCGGAAGCGGCTCGGGGCAGCGCGTCGTCCGCCCTTGGCTTTGTCTCCGCGGACCCTGCGCCGTCCACATCAGCAGGTCGTGTAGCGGCTCGCGGCAGCGACTCTCCGAACTTACAAACTAAATTGAAAACACCAATTTCTCAGCTCGAACCCCAGCCCCAACTCTGGGTTCCGACGCGCCCCTTCAGTCAGCGTCAGAACAGCGGCGTCGCGAAGACGCCTTCTGGCAGGGCTCTGAACTTCTTCTCCATGCACCGCCGGAACTCCTCCATGGTGATGGCATCTGGGTCCGCCGGCTGAACCTCGTCGAACAGCTGCTCGAGCTTCTCCGCGGGAGCCTCGGGCCGCACGGCCGGGCGCACCTGGTCCCCGCACAGGTCGAAGATTGCGGCGGAGACGGCCAGCGCATCCTGCCGGGAGATCTGGCCGTCCGAGTCCACGTCGTACAGGCGGAACACCCACCGCAGGCGCTCGTCCGCCGGCCCCCGGGTCAGCATGGACAGGGCGCAGACTAGCTCCTCGGTGGTGACCACTCCGTCCCTGTCGCAGTCCACCGTGTTGAAGACGTAGTGCGCAAACAGGGTGGGGTTGCCCATGGGGAACAGGTAGGCCATGGCGTCCGCGAACTGCCGGCGGCGCAGCAGGCCGCTGGGGCACTGCTGCTTGAATGCCCGGTAGATCGACTTCACCTCCTCCCGGCTGAAGCGGGTGCGCTGCACCATCTCGCTCAGCGGCGGCGGCCGGTACCTGTCTCCCAGCCGGCTGCTGCCGCCGAAATTGCCGAATCCGGCGCCGACGATGCCGTCCTTGGCGCGACGCCGGACAAGGAACGGCCTGGCGAGGATCTCGAGGAGCCGCAGGCGGTAGCGCGCCCGCAGCCGGTCCAGCAGGCCGCAGCCGGTTGGCAGTTCTGCGTCCTCCGCCTGGCGCCGCTCGCGCCTCTGCTGCGGAGTCTCCACATCGGCGAGCTGCTGCTGCAGGAGGCTGGCCAGCTCGTCCGGCAGGCGGTCCAGGGAGATCTGGTAGCCGCTGGAGCTCATCAGCGACACGATGGACGGCCGGCCGTGCGCCACGCCCGGCACCGCGAGCCGGTGCTCCGAGCCGAGCTGCGAGCTGTGGCGCGACTCGCGGCGGGCGCTGGACGACCGACGGCTGGCGTTGCCGCCGCTTCCGTCGTCCAGGCGCTGTGGGCTGAGCAGCGGTTGCAGAGTCTGCACGCGGCGGGTTGAGTTCTCGCTGCTGCGGCGGGCCATCGGCTCCGATGACTCAGCCTGTTGTTGTTGCTGCTGCTGCTGGTGCTGCTGCTGCCTCTGCCGCAGCACCGTGCAGGAGCTGGACCGGCCCGCCACCAGCAGCGAGTAATGGGGCGTCGTCGGCTGCTGCTGCCGGTCCTTCGCAATGGCCGCTGCGGACGAGGGCGTCGCAATGAGCGTCTCGGCGCTCTCGCCGGCCTCGGCGTCCGGCGAAGTCAGCGTGATGCGGATGTCCCTCTGCTGGCCGGTCATTTTGTTCATATCGAAGCTGAGAGCTGAGAGCTGCGCGCGGTTGAGTCTGGCTGAGCAGTTCTGGTGGGAGGAGCGCAGCGGAGATGTTTTACTGTGGAGGCGAAAGCATCCGAGGCGTAGGAAGAAAGAGAAAAGCTCTGATTGGCTGCCCTCCCCAAAACCCTCTGGGCGCCGGCCTCTGTCGAGCTCCGGGTGCCGGCGGTCTTGAGGAATTTCTGATATCTGTCCGTCCTCAGCCTCCCTCCCTGCCTGCGCTGGCGGCTCTGGGACAGGGAAAATCCTTATCACAGATCTCGGGGATTATGCCGTGCCGTCTCTTTCCTCACTGCTTCTTTCGGATGAAAATATGCTTTTGCTGCTTCCCTGTTACCCTCTTGATCCCTCATCCCGGCAGATACATATCCCAGCTATTAATCTATCCCTAACAACAATGACCTTTTTCCAATCGGCCTCAAGAGGGCGGCAGAGTTTGAGATCCGATGCAGGGAATTTTAATTTTGCGACTGTACTGGCAGGGTAGGAGGTTCTGATGGACAGTCTGAGAAGCTGATATTCCGTTTGGGTTGTGAGACATTAGATAGGCAGGCTGCGGCATCAGAGCCTTATGAATGGCATCGGGACTTCATGAATGGCATCGGGACTTCATGAATGGCATCGGGACTTTATGAGTGGCATTGAGACTTCATAAATGGCATCGGGACTTCATGGGTAGCATTGGGACTACATGAGTGGCATCGGGACTTCATGAGTGGCATATTGGGACTTTATGAGTGGCATTGAGACTTCATAAATGGCATCAGGACTTCATGGGTAGCATCAGGAATTCATGGATGGCATTGGGATTTCATGGGTAGCATCTGGACTTCATGGGTGGCATCGGGACTTCATGGGTGGCATCTGGACTTCATGGGTGGCATCGGGACTTCATGGGTAGCATCTGGACTTCATGAGTAGCATCTGGACTTCATGGGTGGCATCGGGACTTAAAGTCTATCTACTCTGCACTCTGTCTTTATACACTTCAAGCGGGCTCTCAACTGGATGAATCGCGGCACGGGGACAACTTTTCTCCACAGCGCCTTTCCCGCCTTAACCCTTCCTCATCCCCAGCTGAGAAAGGCCGGCCTAATTGCGTTACGCCGGCCAGCTGCTCGGAAATTAATCAAGCAAAGTTGTGTCTCCTCTCGGGCGGCAGGCTGGGTAGCAACTGCTTTCGGAATTATTAATGCACTTCGTACTCTGCGGTCCACAGCGCCAATGTTGCATTCTGGCCTCTGGTTTCTACTGGGACTCTTGTGAGAGCTGCCAGCCCGACCGAACTAGTGCAATCACTTGGATAACAACTCGATATTCACTGCTGATCCGTCACTCTGGAACAAGATCCTCGATTCCCTCCCGGCCTCTGATCCGTCACTCTGGAACAAGATCCGATTCCCTCCCGGCCTCTGATCCGTCACTCTGGATCAATATCCGATTCCCTCCCGGCCTCTGATCCGTCACTCTGGATCAATATCCGATTCCCTCCCGGCTTCTGATCCGTCACTCTGGAACAAGATCCTCGATTCCCTCCCGGCTTCTGATCCGTCACTCTGGAACAAGATCCGATTCCCTCCCGGCCTCTGATCCGTCACTCTGGATCAATATCCGATTCCCTCCCGGCTTCTGATCCGTCACTCTGGAACAAGATCCTCTATTCCCTCCCGGCTTCTGATCCGTCACTCTGGAACAAGATCCTCGATTCCCTCCCGGCTTCTGATCCGTCACTCTGGAACAAGATCCTCGATTCCCTCCCGGCTTCTGATCCGTCACTCTGGAACAAGATCCGATTCCCTCCCGGCCTCTGATCCGTCACTCTGGATCAATATCCGATTCCCTCCCGGCTTCTGATCCGTCACTCTGGAACAAGATCCTCTATTTCCTCCCGGCTTCTGATCCGTCACTCTGGAACAATATCCTCTATTCCCTCGCGGCCTTTGATCCGTCACTCTGGAACAATATCCTCTATTCCCTCGCGGCCTTTGATCCGTCACTCTGGAACAATATCCTCTATTCCCTCGCGGCCTTTGATCCGTCACTCTGGAACAATCCTTGGATCTGCGTCACTCCGCTGTCAAAAATAATTGACTTGTCGAGGGAAATAGACTTTCTAAGAATCCACGAGAATCCACGAGAAGCGAACAAGGAACCGCAAACACAGCAGTCGCTTTCCTTTCGGATTAACACTCAAGAAATCAATGAGAACAAAATATCCCATCCCACTGATCCCCTGTTCTCAAAGCCAGCCAATTCCCGTTGGCAACTAGAATCGGGAATATTCAGGAGAGCTTTAATGCAATGCCCAGGTACTCATTGATCTCAGAACTGCCAGCCGCAGCTGCGCTTGGGCGGTGGCTGGGGCGAGGGCCGCCGCCGGTGGCCTAAGCCGGGATTCCTATTTCATTTTTGCCCCCGCGGAATCGATCGGCCCTGTTGATTCATTCGCCATCAAAGTCAACGAGATTCTGCAGAGATATCCAAGATCGCGGTCTCAATGCTCATTAGCGCTTGCTTTAAAGTTCGAGCAAAAGTGCGAACCCATCAGCACCGACACCACAGAACCCATCAGCACTGACACCACAGAACCCATCAGCACCGACACCACAGAACCCATCAGCACCGACACCACAGAACCCATCAGCACCGACACTACAGAACACATCAGCACTGACACCACAGAACCCATCAGCACCGACACCACAGAACCCATCAGCACTGACACCACAGAACCCATCAGCACCGACACCACAGAACCCATCAGCACCGACACCACAGAACCCATCAGCACCGACACCGACATCAGCAGAGCAATATTGGCAATTCAAAAGTTCTTAAAAAGTATTCTACTGTTAGTAGGAAAGACCGCTCATTAAAATTCAGGAAGAAAAAACTCTTTTCGATATTAAGTTTACGGTGTGAAGTTTCAACCCGTGACTTTTATTATGCAATATTACAGTTGATTTCGGGGAATCAATTTTTGAGAAACACTTGACATGCAGGTGTGCCACGGGTAGCTACCGAGTTTTATGTGCGCCAAGAAAGACTTAGCAGCAACCTGCTGCACTCAATTTACAACCGCTCGCTTGTAGTAATCGGAGATCTGGGATCGGAGATCTGGGATCGGAGATCTGGGATCGGAGATCTGGGATCGGAGATCTGGGATCGGAGATCTGGGATCGGAGATCTGGGATCGGAGATCTGGGATCGGAGATCTGGGATCGGTGATCTGGGATCGGAGATCTGGGATCGGAGATCTGGGATCGGAGATCTGGGATCGGAGATCTGGGATCGGAGATCTGGGATGAGGCATCGGACAATCATGGCTTATTATCCTGAGCTGGGGCACTTTCAGCGGCATAATCTTCAGCAAGGGCAGCAGCCGCCCGTCCTGGTGTTGACCTTCCCGAAGCCCCAGCTGCCGAGGCCGGGCCCCAGTGTCTTCTTGGAGTCAGCGCCAGCTTAATCTCCAGCTTTGACGCGCTGTCCAGCCAGACTGAATCTTCAACGACTGTAATTGGACAGCTTTTGTACACAACTCTCTGCTGCTGCTGCTGCGGCGGCGGCGGCTTTGCTGGCTGCGACTCGGCAGCTTTCGAAGCCTGCCTGGAGACCGCAACAACTCGTCGAGGGCTTCGGCAGCTGCGCCGGCAGGCCGTGGCGCTGATTGGAGCGATGAGGCAGCTGGCAGGCCCGGCGGTCGGGCTGGCTGTTGAAGCCACCGACGCCACCGAGGCCGGACGCTTGCATGCTGCCCCAGCCGCTGCCGCAGCTGCCAGGGCGCGTCGGGCCGACTCGATCGGTCGCCGAGTGTCGCGGCTTACCATCGTCAGGTGCCTGACGGCCGCGGAGGTGGAACGCTGCTGTTCAGGTTGTTGCTGCTGATGCTGTGGTGGCAGATCTGGCTTCACCACTGGCGGCTTGAAGTACAGACTGCCGACATGCTGCTGCTGCTGTTGTTGCTGTTTTTCATCACGGTGCTCAGGCGGCAGCAGAAAGGTCACGCCCGTTCTGCCGCCTCCGTCCGCTGCCATGCCCCCTCGCTGTCTGTACAGTCAGGTAAAAATGGCACAGATTCTCGGCTGGAGTTGCTCAACTCAACTGGCCGGACTGGCGGCGCTTTCTGGGCTTCTTCGTGGCGCGACTGTTAGAGGAGATTTATTTGGAGGCTCGCCGGCCCCTCGGCTCGCGTATTCTGCAGCTGAGCTGGCCGCCCTCCGCAGCCTCCGGGCTCCGGAAGCGCGGACAATGCACCTGCATCCCCACTTCATAGCGACTGGCTGAGAAGGAGAGAGGGAGAGCTGAATAAGGAAGAAGCGTTTCGCCTCTCTCGCCAGACGGCGTCCGAGATTAGGATAATGGCGGCCTAAGTAACCCGGGCTGCTCAATGCATAATGCATGGTCGGTCGCTTGAGCAGCCTGGGTAGTATCGGGATCGCTGCAGCTCAGGCCTCCTGGAGTTTAGGCAAAGGTACAGGTAATTAGGCTTCTTAACCACTTCGCGCCCAAGCTTGGTTCTGTAAGATGGCTTAAAAGCCCAAAGGCCTGCAGAGCAGTCCATAGACAAATTTGTATTTTTTGCTGAATCGAGTGCACACCCTAGAAGCCCAGAAGTAAAGTATATCACATAGTTTTTCAGCTAGCTCCTGTTCAAACCTTCCTACTCACAAATGGCTTTTACGCGGCCGAATAGGACAGCTAAAAGTGACGCCTTGCGTAGACTGGGACTCGATTCCGATTCGGAAGACGCTTTATCAAGCAATGACTCGACGGTTTTTGAGTCAGAAACGGAGTCGGAAGGCATGGATCCAGAAATTGATCCTGACTGAAGAGTTTCTCACCACAGTCTTGTCACATGGACTAATGAGCGAATGTGGTTGGCAGTCAGGGAGTTCCAGCAGGAGAGTGCAGAAAATGGCGAGGAAGAGAGCGAGAGTTGTTGCTGAGCTTAGTCGCGAAGTGCTGGGCGAAGGATACCACATATACACGGACGACTCCCAGCAACGGAAGCCCAGACTCGCCCAAGCAAACGATTCCGAATTTGAAACCTGACGTTCCAGCTAAGAAGACAGTATTTTGCTGCAGCCAATGTCCCGGAAATCCTGGTCTCTGTCCAGATCCATGCTAATTCATCCACGCTTTAATTCCCCTTTAACATTTCCCATTTGAGTGAAAACACAATGGAAATGCATAATGGACGTCTTTAAATCAGTCATGGCCTGCACAGCAGGCCATACTGGGCACTTGCTTTAGTGATTGGGAGATGGTTTTTGATGCCATAGACATTTTTCAATCTCTGGGTTTCTGGGCCGTTTCGGTATGGCCTGCAGTGCAGGCCTTTGGCTTCCAAATGGTTAAGCCCTGATTGGGCTTTGTGAAGAATACCTTCAGTGAGTTTAAAACTTAAAGCCTTGTGATGGATCGAGCTTTGGCGCGTCTCAAACAAATTGTCGCGATTCGCTCTCACCTCACGCGTACAAAATGCGCAATCTGGGCTGTGATTGATTGGAAGTTTAGTTAAAAGTCTATCAACTAAAAACACTTTTGATGAAGTCAATAAGCTGGTGCTTACCGTAGCGTATGTTAAGCGGCATTGTAATTATACTTTTACCCAGACGCAAAAACAAAATATTTTGGCCATTATTCTACAGTTTTGATGTGTACCATAGACATTTGGATTGAAAAAATCATCGCACATCGCTACGCGCACTCGTGTTTGGCCATTATTTCAGCCCCTTACCTACTACGCAATCTACCATTATTCAACTCAGTTGCATACTATACAATCTACCATTGTACCATGACCTTTGTGCCCGCTGGGCACTTATTCTTGCCTTTTAATGCCATAGACTACATGGAATACTTGGGATTGAATCACATACCGACCTCAAACCCATAGAATATCTTATACTTAACTGCCCGCTAATTTGCATTAAAGTAAGTTTGACATAGACAATTTGTTCGATATTTCTTTCCTGCAAGCGGGCTTAAATTTAGTCTATGGCATTAAAAGGCAGGAATAAGTGCCCAGAGGGTACAAAGGTCATGGTACAATGTACTATTGTCAGCCCTGGCGACCACGGGCAGCTGGTGCTGCGGTGTAGCGCAGGGAGATCCGGTGGTGACGGTGTCAGCAGCGCGGTCCCCCTCCAGAGAGTCCAGGAGGTGAATGGTCGCTCGCCCGCGGTAGCCTTTAAGTAGCGGACGAGCTGGCAGAGATTCTCGGGCCTGAAAAATGTCGGAAAGGTCCGGGTGTTGGCCGAGACAGGTGAGCATCGAGAACCCCATTCACCTCTAGGTCAGTGTTGCAGATGAAGCCGGCGAAGGAGATGGCCGGTCTCACAATGGCAGTGTAAATCCACCAGAGGCGGCGGGGGTGAGGCCCCAGGTAGCGCCGAAAGCTCTGCGGATCTGCGCGAGAGTCGCAGGAGCTCTGCGGGCTTTGGTGTGTGGGGTCCAGCTCAACGTGGTGGAGGGTGACGCCCAGACATCTGGTTTGTTTCTCCATGGCAACGGGTTTGCCATAGAGGGAGAGCGGTTCGATCCTCAAATTTCGGCGGCTGGTGAACATGATAGCCACGGTTTTAGACTCAGAGAACCTGATGCCGCAGCTGTGTGCCCTGCTCAACAATAAAATAAAACAAATCCAAATAAACACTCAAGCGCTTGGCACGGTGGATGAAGGCTTGGAGGAGGTCTCTGAGGACCGCGGGTGATGGTCCAGCCACAGTGGCGGTAACATCATCCGCATAGCCGACCTTCTGAACCGGGTCCGGATACGGCACGGGCTGCAGAGCAGCTTGTCCATGGCTAAGTTCCAGAGGATCGGGTTGAGGACCCCACCTTGCGGTCCACCTTTCTGGACCTCCACAGAGCGGGAGTGTCCCAGGAGTTGCGAGATGGCAGTACGATGAGAGACCATGTACATGATCCAGCGAGTGAGGTGCTCGTGCGTGCCCCAGGATCATCAATGTCGAGGAAAAGTGAGAGCGCTCTAGCTTGTCGACAATGGCATGCAGCGCACTTTCAATGGAGCGTCCAGGTCGAAAGGCGTGCTGGTTGGGGGAGTGAGGGGAGTTCCTCAGCTCCACGAGGAGGGGGCGCCAGAGCACCAGCCGTTCCATCAGATTGAGGGAGAAAGACGTCAGGCTGATGGGGCGGTAAGCTTTGCCAGAGTGATAGTCTCCCTACCCTAGTTTGGGTATGAAGACTACCGTGGCCTCTTGCCAGGTTTTTTTAAACTTAGCCTTGTGGAGGTTGCAGAGGAGCCGGGCCCTGACTTTAGTTATCGTGTACACTTTCTGTGCCTTGTGGGTGGGCCCTCAGAGACGTTAATTGCACTAGCAGAGCCGAGCGGAGATTCCAATTAAGCCTTAAATTAATGTGACTGCACTTGGAATCGATGAGTTGCCTAATTATAGCGCGGCACCATCGCATCATCTTAAATGCTTCCTTGGTTGCAAGAGACTGCATGCCGGCCATAGAGGGTGATCTCTGGCGCGAAGTGCTGGCGTGTTCGCAGAAGCATTCAGATAGCAAAACTGAGAAATTGAATTCCCAACTGCAGTGAAAGTGCTCATCAGTCAAGGCGGATGCCCTTCTGCCCAAGATGAGTCAGCATCTGCTCATAGGCAGGCTGAAAAGATTCCTGCCGTGCAGGGGACGGAAGTGCGATGGCGAGGCGGCGCATCTCACGACAGACGAAGACGGCGACACCAACGGTGGCGGCGTCGAGTCGGCGACGGAATCCTGGACAACCGGAACTCCCGGATCAACGCAGTGCCGGCCGCTGCCACAGCGCGCGCATCGGCGCCGGCGGAGGCTGCAGCGGAGCGTGGTCGGTGCAGATGCCAGGTGAGCAATGAGCACAGTTGGTGGCACTTTTACTGTAGTGGGTACGGAGTTTTTCAGACGAGAAAGTATTTTTCCGACTTGTCTTTTAATCGTTTTAGTAGATCTTAGCGACAGGATTACACTTTAAATTTTGTGAACAGCGAAATCTCATGCTTGAGAAGTATTAAAATAACTCTTTCAACAAATAAGAAAAGCATAGCTTTGCTGGAGTTGCGTTTCCTAGAACTCCAAAAAGAATCTATTCATCAAGCATTGAAAAGACTTTGTAGAAACTTGGGTTGGTTCGGCTGCCCAGACCAAGTACTGTGAATGCGCCAGTACGAACTGGCGTAGTGACGCTCTGGCAAAATATACACCACCCCTGACCTATTAAGCTTCCCAGAAAACCTAACTCAAAAAAGCAGACTGATTACTATGCAGAAGCCGAATATCAGCATCGCTGGATATTTGACCTTGCAGTCAATCGTACTCGACGTACTCAATCGGCTATTCTGATTGATCTTACCCGTCACGAACGTAGCTGACTAAATAATGGATTTATTTATGCATACGTGCTCAGCGTACTAAGCAGCTCTAAGTGAGCAGCCAATCGATTATATATTGATTTTAGAGACAAACACTTAAGTGCAGGCACTACAAATTAGACAACTATATACAGGGCTGTACTTGAAGAAGTCAGTCGTGCCCACCGCGTGCCTTCCCACTGGATTTGGGTCTACTGTTACCTCAATATAGTGCAGGGCCCAAAAGCCCCCATCCTTGCGAACAAACCAGCTAAGCAACTGGGACTCATGTCATGACGCACGCAACTCATTTTCCAAAATCCCTGGAGAATTGTTTCATTACATACTGTTTCTGCCAGAAAGGCCTGTGCTGGTTAATTGACGTGATGGAACGCGTATCAACCGTTTTGAGCCAGTGCACATCTGCATTAATAGCGACTCGCCACGCAGCGGCCAAACAGCTGCTGACGTCTCCCCGCAGGATTGCGCGGCCAATCACGCTCCGCACACATCGACGGAATCGGCGCGAACCCTGGACGATGAGGTCACGATGGGAACCTGCGGTCAAGTCAGTGTCGCCTCGGAGAATCGCATTGTTTTGACGCCAAAGTCTATCGTGCAATTGTCGGAGTCTCAGCTGCGCTCACCATCCGCTCTTAGCAATGCTGCCGTAGCTGCTGGCGCTGTCACCAGTTCTACGACTACATGCAATGAACTTGACGCTGATCGAACAGGCATTCTTGATAAAGCATCGGCTGGCGACGCTGCTGCTGGCTGTCCCAGCAGTTCGGCTGTTGAACGAAGCACCGCTAGTCGAGCCTCGATGCGAACAGCTGTTGGCGCCGCGACCGCGGCCTCTTCTGCCGATCGACAGCTGGAACTCAGGTCAGTTGGCAACAATGTTGGCGCTGCCAAGGATGAGCAGGACGAGGCCAGTAAAAATATTTTAGCAGACTGCCAAGCCGAAATCTGCCAGCTTCAAAGTTATAGTAGCAAGGGTGAGTACCTGTTGAATACCTGTTCGAGTGGATTAGTTGAACCTGGACAGCTGAAGCAAAACAAATTTTGCTGGAAGGCCGGTTTTCGCTGAAAAGTGCACTAGCGAGATTGGAAACTTTTAGTTTATCACCTTCATAATAATTACAAATAATTACAAACAGAGCAATTGTGTGTCAAATTTTGTGAAGTGAACTTAAATTTTTTTAAAGAAAATGTTTAAAAAAGTATTTTTGTAGACTGGCATCGACCAAGATACGTTAATATTTTCTTAACGGTTTTTTGCAAAGATTTGTACTTTTGCATAGAGCTGAGTGGGGTTTTACAGCCATTCGACGTCAATTACACCGACTTTCAGCCGATGTATGACGTCTTTATCCGTCATTGTCGGCGACACCAACTGGTTGAATTTTGGTTGAAATTGGTTGAACTTTGCTTGCTTGTTGGTCTCTTTTAGAGTTTCAAAAAAGGTCCCAAACGAAATTTGTACGATTTGCGAGTGAGTGTGTCGTATTTCAGTTGTCCATGATCTTAAAACATTACCGCTGCTGTTTCAGCGATAGACGCGCCATTTAACGATTGCGATCACTCGGCATCCGAAGATTTGGTGGTTTCCGAATATCTGGTGCAGGAGCGTCTTAACTTGCAGTCGGACCAGGTCAACCAGGTTGTTAACAATGCCCTGCTCAACTTGCAGCACCAGCTCAAAGCTGAGCTGTGCGAAGTCAGTTGTCGGGAAACCGGATCACCGTCTAATTGTAAGAAGCAGCATGGGGAAGCACTTTGTGTTTGTAGACAAACAGTTCATCAAATCCAAGACACTTTATTTCGATCAATAATTCTAGATTCTAGCGAGGCAATTCATCTGTCAACAAATTTGTCTAACGTGGCCACTCTGGTAAGCTGAAAATAGTTTTGCTTTTCCCATCGACACGAACTACAAAGGACACTCGGGTTGGAAGCGTCCACGACAAAACCTTTGGGCCGTAATCAGGTAGTCTCGCAGTGCAGTCTGATGGTCATCACGGAACAAAAGGCGACCAAAGCAAGTCCAATCAGCCGAGGTCCAATAACTATTCTTGAAATCGATTTAGTAGATTCTTTTTTCCTACTCTATGACAGCCGCCGTGACAATGTCACCATACTCTTTTACTCTTGTACTGCTTCAAGGTCACAATTAAAAACAACTTTTTAGTTTTCTGACTAACAACTTGTCTTATAGAAAGCACTGCACTTGCAGTCTGCAGCTCGTACTCTATGCTCTCTTCCTAATACCATTGTCAGCTAAATACTAGCAACTTGGCAGCTAGCAACCAGAACGCCTGCGAACAGCGTCTGCCGCCACCGCTGATAATGAACTTTGCGGCAGTGGCGGCGTCTTCAGCGGCTTCGACCGAGTACTCTGGACTGCCCGAGCCGAAAACCAACGCTAGCGTTACTGCCAGCGCCGCCAGCGAGTCAACCAAAGGCGGTGAGTTACAGACTTCTCCGGCCGGCGCAGTCGAATGTAACGTCAACGAGCATCCCACCTCTTCTGGCGACGCGAGGGACAGAAAAAGCAACAGGTGGTTAATAGATGAGTTATCGCTTTAGTTCTTAGCTACGAGTATATTTACGTTGGTAATTTCTCGCAGAATCAGTACGATTATGACCAGTTTGTCCTGCCAAACTAAAGCAGTCTCTCCTCCCATCTCAGCTGTTTTCTCACAATTGCTTTCCTTCCTCTTCTATTAATCTGTATCTCTCCAAGAAACATGCGACTTGTTAAGATCCCAACGACTGACTAAATGAAATGATATTGTAGATTAACAAATGACTTGATAGTTTGATACCTTAGAAACACTTAGCAAGAAGCTGGTTTTGGAGTTAAAATATGAAAAAATACTTTTCCTGTCGAAGGGACAACCTTCTTAGCTTGTTGAAGTTCTTAACATTATTAACTTGATTTCAATGCGAGGGTTTAATTTTTCATCCACTGGCCCGCAGAAAGTCGACCGTTAGCCCGGAAAACAAATGCCCCATCAGCTGCGTCCTAACGTCGGCCGATTCTAGGATCTTTGTCGGCGACTCTGACGAGCCCCCGGTGGAAGCTCCCGACGCGCGCTTGATGAGCTCGGAGATTCAAAGCCGAATTAGCGGCTTGCCATCATCGTCTGAGTCGGGCAGACTGGGCACTCTGTCCAGCAGTCGGTGCACCAACATTTGCCAGGCCTTGCAGAGCAACGTCTTGATGGACAGGTAAATCAAACTGAGCATAGTTGGCTTGAGTACCAGGTAATCATACATTCCTCATCTGTTCTGTTCTGTCCTGATCCATCATCTGGAAAATCTCTATGTTTTCTTTTTATTGAAAGGAGCAATGTCACGTACTTAAAAGTAGATTTTCCAGTGTTTTTAAACTCTCAACTGAGCCTTCGGTGGGCACCTATCTTTATGAGTAAGTAAATGCTACCTGCATGATATACTGCTCATTGTTCCAATTGGCCCCCCCCCCCAGATACTTGTCAAAGCGTGACGTCAGCGAGGCCACCCGAATCTGGCACAGGCAGCGCTGCGCCTACATCACGGCTGATTTAGTGCAGAAGGTGCTGCAGAATTCAGTCGACGCTAGCGAAGTGCCCGCAGCTAGCAGTGCCGCCGCAGTCAAGGCGTTCAACAGCAGCACCAACAACTCGGTGGAGCTTGGCGTCGCCCCGAGCTCGAGGCCGCCAGTTCTGGCAGTTGCACAGCCGGCAGGCGTGTTTAGACGACCGATGGCTCACAGAGCACCCGGTCTGTCGTCCATTGCTAAGAAAATTTGAACCCTGCTACTTCAAGAAGACCAGTTTTTATGGGACAATCATTTATCAGTTGCAGAGACAACGATATCAATATGGTCACTGTTTATAGAGTTCCAGAGTCAGTCGGAGCTAAGGATATAAAGAGGGCAAGACAAAGATGAATTGTAGTTAGAGAAACTCGCCATGACTGATTTGCTATGCTAATTTTGAGCTGCTCGCTGCCTGTCTGTAAATGCAGACTCGAACTTTGGATTGGAAGGCGAGAGTCACTTATCTGAAGTAACCACTCAAAGATATTTGCTCCACCGCACTCAACTATAAAGTTTGCAGTTGCATTCCTTAAAGATAAATAATAATCCTGAGCTTAAACTGAAAAATGAAGTGACTATATTGAAGCTCTAGCTATTTGCGTCGAACTGTCTTTTGCGAATTGATTGTCTTGATGGAAAGTATCAATTTTTTGGTGCTGTGAAGTTTTCAGTTTTTTACTATTTCTGCAGCAATAACTTACACAAGTACTGGAATTTAACCAACTCCTCCTCCACCGGCTGAATTTATACAGAATAAATATTTTTCCTAAACGACTTTTTATTTCTTTCGCCGTCGCCGCCACAATTACCACGCGGGATTGAATTTGCGTAAATTTTAAAATCGCAACTTTGCAGTTTTGTATATGCAAAAGACTAATCGATTAGGCTCTATGAAGTGCAATTGCATGTAAATATACAGTACGTGTATTTTGTGTTTGACCACTATAGTAACCCTAGCATGCAAATGTCGCTCTCGTACTTATCGAAAGTTCGGATATCAAATGCCTCACTCGATAGCTACTATCACATACACGTACATATGCATGCCGTGGCCCTTCACATCTTAGTTGCCTTCAATGCATGCATTTAAATAAATTCTGTGAGCAGGAATTTAGTCATTGTCCGTGACTATAAAAACAACAACAACAAAAAAAATACAGCAGCCCTTTTGGACAAGCCAAACTAGCTTTGTTGCTGTCAAATTAAAAGCGCGCGCAAGCGCAGAGTTGTGCGCAGAACAGCGAGTCCGCGAGGGTCAGAAATCTCTGCGTGTCTATAGAAGCAGGTCGACGAATCGCAGACTTCTCGCCTGACCAAAGCCGCCGCGGCCATTAAAGGGACAAGCAGCAGCACATCCTGCAGCGGCTTAGGGGATTACTGCTCTGCTTGGATGACGTGGCCGACCGTGTTGGTGGTGGCGGTCGGCAAGTAGCGAACACCGAAGGCAGCTCGCAGAACAACAACAACAACAAACTACAGCAACCCTGGGCAAGCCAATTAAGTTGGTTTGCTGTCAAAATGCGCGCGCAAGCGCAGATTTGCGCAGAGCAGCGAGTCCGCGGGGGTCGGAGATTTCAGCGTCTCTTAAAAGCAGGTCGACGAAACGCAGACTTTTCGCCTGACCAAGCCGCCGCGGCCCTTGAAGGGATGGCAGCAGCACGTCTTGAAGCGGCTCAGGGCAGTACTGCTCTGCCCAGATGACGTGGCCGCGGCCAGCTGTAGGCGCCGGATGTGCAGCAGCTGGCTGGGTCGGGAGAGCTGGGCCCGTCGGTATAACTCGTCATTGCTGGTGTTGGTGGTGGCGGTCGGCGAGTAGTGGACACCGAAGGGGCTCTTAGGAGTCCAGCGTGAGCGGCCTCGAGTTGCCGCTCCTGCGGGCCGTTCAGTGTCCACGTTTCAGCGTTGTAAAGGAGGACGTTTTCAATGACGGTCTGGAACAGCCGCCCTTTCAGCCGATCCGGCAGCGTGGGGCTCTGCAGGACAGTCCGCACGGTGCGGAATGCGCCCCACGCAAGCGCCCTGCGCCTTGCCATGTCCTCCGTGATGCTTGGCACCAGACCACCGAGGTGGACGAACTCTTTGCAGCGGGGCAGCAACGCCACCTGCCCGTTCGTGCAGCGGCAGTAGATCTCAGCTGGGAGGTTCGTCGGGACGGTCAGCACCATCGTCTTTTTGGTATTCACGGACAGTCCGATCGCAGCGGCCGCCGCCGTCAGCTGGTCTAGCAGGCGTTGAGCTCCTTCAGCTGTGCTAGACAGCAGCGCTGGATCGTCCCCGTACGCTAGGACGGAGAGTCGCTTCTCGGGGTGCCGCCTGCTTGTTCTGCGGCAGAGCAGGAATCCTTTGGAGAATCCTTTGAACAGAAAAGGAGCCAAGGTGTCCCCTTGGAGAACGCCGGAAAACGTGTCAAAGAAGTCGGAAAGGCCATCTGGTGTCACAAGTGCCGCCCTAGTTTCCTGGTACAGAGCTATCACAGCCGTCACCAGCTGCTCGGGTACGTGATACGCGCGCAGGATGTTCGCGATAACCCGCCTCGACACCGAGTCAAAGGCCTTCAGGAAGTCTACGAAGATGCAGATGATGGTCGACTGGTGGATGCGGGCCTCTTCTAGAATTCGACGCAGAGCGAGAATTTGGGTCACGGTGCCTCTGCCTGGCCGGAATCCATTTTGCTCGCGCCGAAGGAACGGGTCCAGCACTGGCTGCAGCCGCGACAGCAGAACTCTGTTAAATAGCTCAGCTGTGCAGGACATTAGCGAAATCCCGCGATGTTCTTCGACCTTGACGGAACCTGGTTTCTTTGGGATCCCAACGATATGCGCAGTCCGCCACTCAGCAAGGGCGGGGCCCCCAGCTAGCACGTAGTTCATCACTCGTGTGACTTCCAGCGCGACTTGCGGGAGGCGCAGCACTTCGACAGGCACGTCATCTGGTTCAGTAGCCTTGTTGCCTGGCGTCTTCTTTGCAAGTTGGAGCACCTCGTCGATGGTGATGGGGCTGATGTTAAAAAGGACTTCTCTTCTTGCAGTGCAACCTCCGCCGTGGGCAATGACATGTCCCTTAGCGGCATCGGAGGTGCGTCGACGATGCCAGACAAGAAAGTCCGCAGTTCGTTTCGCCTCTTTTCGGGGTGTCACTCGCCAGTTTCAGAGCGTTGCGTTTCTTGCGGCTTGTACGCTGATTGACGACCGACCAGACGGCATGCGGTTTCTTGTCGGGACCGGCGTCTGTGATCTCCTGAATAACAACGGTTTCTACCGCAGTGCGTTCCCGGGCCTTAAATGTCTCCGCTAGAGTCTTCTCTCCTTTCTCCGCAGGCTGTCCGCTCCTCCACAGTCTCTCCACTGTCATCCGGGCCTGCCGCAGCATTTCGTCGTTCTGCCACACTGGCCGACTCTTTGCTGCTGGCTTCACCAGCGGTAGCGTTTTGGTAGCGGCGGCTTGGATGGCAGCGCTGATGTCCGGGTACTCGGCTGGGGTTTTTGTGCCCGGCCGTCCTTCCAGCGCCTCGGCAAATGCCAGACAGAAGCGAACACTTGTAAACCGGGTCGCGTAGGGCACGGAAGTAGCGCTTAGGCTGTTTTTTGGTGGTCTATGGATCCGTAAGGCGCAGGTCGCAGTAGAGCAGCCTGTGGTCTAATCGCACTTCCAGCGGAGCCACTGTTTCGCTGTTGGTCACTCGTCGTCGCTCTCGTCGGCGAAGCAGCACGTGGTCGAGCTGTGCAAGTCCCTTCCTATCAAATTTTTCACACACGTGACCGTTTGCCAATTGGCCGTTGGCCGTTTGCAAACGTTGCCAATCTGTGAAGCGGCTTCCTGAACAGCGTGTTTACTGAGACCAGGTCGTGGCAGTCCCATGAAATCCACTTAGAGCGTTATAATATTATTGTTTTCGCGTGGGGTTACATAGCGGGTGCGCTCGGACTTTAGCATGGCAGCGTTGAGGTCTCCGGGGGTACCAGTACAGTGTCACGTTGAGTGATCTTCTCCAGCTGCGCTGACAGGAACTCCAGGACTGCCGGCGGTGCTCCACCGCTAGATGCGCATGGTCGTGGGCAAGGACTTCCTAGACTAACTAGACTAACTAGTCTAGAAGTCCTTGGTCGTGGGGTGCATACAAGTATAGGCACGGAAGAGCCGCATACGCGTGTGGAATCGAATGTCGACGCGCAAAAGCCGCGGTGACAGGCTCTTACAGCGTGCACTTTGCTGAAGCCTTGGCCCTGTTAGAAGGCCAATTCCTCCCCGGTCTTTCAAATCTGCTACATATTAGCTGATGTAGAAGCCAACCGCTGCCTAATGTGCTCCTGGTGAAGCCCAGGCTCGACCGTTAAGGAGAGCTCTTGCAGCATAATTATATCAAGTTGTAGATCGCCTGCAAGCTGGGCCAAAAGATAGATGTTGTCTCCACTTTGCTCGCAGCGTTTGGCAGTTCCAAATGCAATTCTGAGTCGGTTGCTGTGCGCATTTTGGTTCGGCTGGGTTTCGGTGATTTGAACTTCATGGTCCCCGGCGCCACCCAGCGGATCCGCACCACCAGTTGGGAGGGGCCTGCCGCTTGCGGATCGTCGCTCGCATCCCCGAAGTCGACCACGGTGATTTCGCTCACGGCGCTGTTCTTTGCATCGGCGCTCACTTCGGTGGCCCCGCCGAGTGGATGGCCGGTGTGCCGCTCTTGGCAAGCCACAGCAGAAGCGCAGCTCTCTGCGGTAACGTGCTTGGCGGTAGCACCAGGAGGCGGCAACTTTAAATAGACTGCAACTTTATATAAACTGCAACTTTAAATAGACTGCAACTTTATATAAACTGCAATTTTAAATAGACTGCAACTTTTAATAGACTGCATATTCTTTTTGTGACTAAGAATTCAACATTCTTTTTGAATGCAACATTCTTTTCGAATGCAACAACAGCGAAATTGGGGGCATGTCCGTTGCTTCCCTGCTGATCCTCCGTTCAGAAGCAAGTAAGAGTCGATTCGGCTCCGACTCAGAACAATAAATTATGTCTAGCAAAGTTACGATCTGCAAATCTTTTTGCAAATTTTTTCTGGTAGTCGTTAATAACGACAAAAATTTATAGCAGACTTTAGGTGAAAATGCACGAATAATTGCAAGATCTCCGTTTCACACGCTTTGCCTTTTTTAACTATAAGAAACGAACTCGACGCGTTTAACTGTTCTTTAGGCCTCTAAGCAACTGTATGTAGTTTTCTGTAACCATAAGTATATAGTGGCTACGAGCAGAACAAAGATTTAAAAAAGAGTTAAATTGATTTTAGAATAAAATACAAGATTTCAAATTTTTTGTATATTGGAAACTGGGTTAGAATATAGAATAAAATCTGATTTTTTACCTAGCGTCGTTTCGTCGATGACGATGTCGCTTATTCACACAGCTATTCACACAGTTAAAAGTTGTTACATGGTTAGGCCTATAAAGAAATATATATAGAAATACCACAGAAATATCATAGAATATTATATAGACCTAGGCCTTAGATTGCTATCTATACTAGTGTTTTTACGTCCAATTAATCAATATTATAACTAGGCCCTATTATTATGTGCACATTGTAGACCTAGGCCTACTAGGTCTGACTACTCTTGTCCACTTTTTGGTGTAGGCCTATGTCATCTATTGAAATGGTGTAATAACTATTGTGCTATAATATTTGCCTTTTAACTCTACTATAGACATCACATCAGCAGTCAAACTTTTTGCACATAGCATTCTCATAGAGGTTAGTGTTGATGGTAGTTTTCTCTGCTGCCAGTTTGTCTGCCATTCTTTTGTTTGCAAAAATACAATGCAGTCATTTTGTCTGCCACTGAATATTAGAGGGTCTATTAACACTAAATACAATGCTAATACCTAGCCTATTATAATATTAAAAAATAAATATCAATATATCTTAAAATCGTAGAAACTGTCTAACCTATATTAGGGTGTCCAGTGAGCTATTTTTTCAATGTATGATTTTTGAAAAATATGAAAATGACCTAATTTCAAATGTCTGTAAATCGGTAAGTATGTAAGCTACAGCAATGAGTTTATACTTTTTAGAAAGTTAGGACTTATATCTACAACATAAAAAAAGAATCAAGCGATTTCATTTTATACAAAAAAGTTACAGCATGGCAAAGTTGTGCCATTTTTACAGAAATTTAAAATTGAGGCAAAATCCAAAAAAGAAAGTGGGTTTTGTAGAATTGGTCCTACATAAAAACTGAACTGTTTTTCATGATTTTTTTCAACACTGGAGCTTAGTAAACATGTATGAGTACCTTAGCCGTAGGAGCTATTTTTTGAAGAAAAAATTTTTTCATGTACAAGCATGTCATGTACATGAAAATTGGTGAATGTCAGTTTTTCAAGATCGGGTGTAAGCATGCCCCTGAAACTTTATGTAGTTGTTATGGCAACCAAATGAAGCAGTTTCAGCAAAAGTTCGACCTCCTAACTATAAACGCAAGTGCTGGGCAAAAATTTCACCAAATACATGTAAAATCTCATAGGAAAATGTAAAACTTCAAATATTGGATGGCCTGTTTGAAGCACGAATGTTTCCTTTGCTCAAAATGTAGCCTAACGCACCCCAAATCAGGTCTAGAAAGGATTTCTATGTAGGCCAAAACGCAAAGGCACCATTGGCCATAGACTGTAGAATGTTTCTTGGAAATACACTGCGGAGATAGGGAAAAAACAAAACTGGGCATTTCGCAGCTTCTAATGGGGACTATTTGACTCTGCTTTGACCCAAATTGAAATTGATGTATATGAGCTGTTGATCTAAACAACTTATATGATAGTAATGTTGCTTTTAGTTAAGGAATTGTAATTACCTATACTACATTATCCACTCTCACTTGATCATTTCAGTTTAGACTCAATATTCAAGAAGTTCAGTAACTCTATTGAGCTACTCGTCGTCTGACAGGACATGAAGGTCGCCCTTCAAATAGTCTTCGTACAAGTTATATTCAAAGGTTGTGCTGCCATGGTCATCAAACACAACCTTGAACTTATGCTCAAGGATGTCTGCATTGGTACCCGGAACACGGCGGACAACGACACCCTGCTCTCAGACCTCGCCGTCGGTGTAGCCAAACAAAACTTCCACACGTCGGCCTTCCAGCTGTGGGAGGTTGCTCAGCGAGGGGGGAATAGCAGCAGCCTGCTGCTCTGCAATGGCCTCGGCAGAGTCTGACTCCGAATCAGAAGTCGGCAGCGGCGCTCGCTTTTGCCTGCTCGAAGCTCTACCCTGGCCACGGCCACGCCCCTGACCACGTCCGTGACCCCGACCGCGTGCCCGACTGCCTGACGCGCTAGCACCACGCCCGCTGCCTGCTGCGCCACCTTGGTGCTGCTGGCCAGTCGTAGCTGCCACCTGACGGGCCTCCAGCTTCTTGGTGACAGCAGAGCGGACAAGCTCTGCCCGCTCATTACAGGGCCGGATGTTGGTGTTGCCTTGGGTGTCGACCGCGACGGCAACTGCTGCCTTTTCAGCCTCCAGATGGGCAATTACTTGTCGCAGGTTGGCAGTCAGGGCGGGCAGGCTGCGTCTTACACCGGCTTGCGACAGGTTGAGCAGGGCAGCCAGGTCCCTTGGCAGAGTAGGCTCTGCATGGAAGTAAGTTTGTAGGTGATAATGAATTCTCCAAATTACCTGATTCCTGAACGTTTGAAAGTCAACTTTCAGCAAAATTTTCGTGAAACTTTCTTTGCTAAAGACCAATTTTAAAATTTACTTCCTACTTAAAACCAACACTACGCTGTCTTACTCATGGCTTTCTGCAGACGCAGCTGCGCTGTCACAGCTTGCTCGTGACGTCCAGATGGGAGCTGCTGCAGCGCCTCCGTCATGTCGCTGACGGTAATCCAGACGCCGCCGAACTCGTGAACAGCGCGCATGTGGTCACGGAGGGAGCAGTCCTTGGCGACTCTCTTGCGGTGCACTGCCTCGATGCGCGCCTGCTGCAACTGCTGCCGTGCCTTGTCGATCGCCTGTTTCGTCGCCTTTGCCCATGCCTCAACTTTCCCGGAAATCTTCCGAGCCCGAGAAAGCATGGCCTCCTGCTCATCTCGAGTTTTTTGATGCAGCCACTGCTCCGTAGCGTTCTGCTGAAAGAGGACATACGCCTCTCGAGCCAATGGGCGCATGTGCGGCTTGCAAGTCACCGTGCTGTCCAGCACAGCAAAATTGCGCTCGGAGCGACGTTGTCTTTCGGCGCATCCGCTGTCAGACGGCGCTGCTCGTCGGACAAATTGCGCAGGGCACCGCCGGGCAAGTGGTCGCAGACCTCACGACGAAGCAGCACGAGCATGTATGCAGCGGTGACCTGCAGCGCCTGGCTCAGTAGATCGTTGTCCAGCTGCGACGCATCGGCCGTCAACGCACTCCAAACGTCGCCAGCGTCATCGGGCGCTAGCACTGCCCCAGCAAGGTCAGGAAATGGGCCGCTCTGGTCGCCCGAAAAGCGGAAGCCGTCTGCCGTGGCCAGCTCCTCCAGCCAGTCGCAGAGTTGCTCGTAGCGCTGGTTCATGTCCAGAATTCGGACTGTTGACTGCCGGTTCAGCATGCGATTCAGTAGCGATTGCCATGGCATTGGTGACCTGCAATCTGGGTCGACCCCTTGATTGAGCAATAGGGGTGCCAGGCCCAGCGCTACTGGCTGCACCAGTCTTGGGTGTCGTTGAGTTGGACATAGAAATAAATTCTTATGAAATATTATGTAGTATTCAATTTAAATGCTAGCAGAAGCACTGGAGTGAGGGTTAGAAATGGAGCGATAAAATTGAGTATGAGTATATTGTTCTGACATAATTTACAATTACAATTTATATTATGACATAATAGCATCTGAAAGTGAAATAGTATATTTTGACATGATAAATGACATAAACTCACAGTAAAGCCAGATACTCATAATATTAGTCATATTTATATATTAAGGACAAGCCAGAAAATATGGAAACAGAAACTTATGAAGTTATGAAACATTTTTTATACCATATACATGTCATTACCCATTTATTTATAACAATACAGAGAGAGAAGCAGTGCAATGAATTTTTTATTCATTGCTTCTCTCTCTGTATCTGTAAAAATTCTTATAACTTTTTTATTATTCAACATATCTTTAAAAGTAATATGTCATTTTACTCATAACATCCAGTTGTATTTGTTAAAAAAGTAAAAACCCTGACATTCTAACTTAAAACTGTCTACTAGACACTATCACCCAGTTTGCCTTCCTGAACCCTTATTTACAAATTTTCCTTAAAAAAATTCTCCTCACCTACAGCTATACTTAAACTGCACAATTTTTATGTTTCCTAAAAGAACTAAAAGAAATCTAAAGTTTGACACTAAGAAAGTCTGTCTAAGTATAGTACAAGTATTTTAAGGGGACTTTAAAGTAAAAAAGTATGACTCCGGCAGCATAAAAAAAACATTTTTTATTAACAGAACATCCTGCAGCAAAAAACTGCTAAGCAGGAGAACTTTTTTAGTTACAAATTATATTGCACAGTTAAATTACCTAAAAATTGACACCAAAGTCAAAGAAGTAGCTTAACTAACAAAAAAGTTATTTACACTTAATTAAAGAAAAGAGTAAAAATGACGTGGAATTGGCTTCACTTTCTAATGTATTAAGAATACGGAAAAAACGCATTCTTTTTAAAACAAAAATACTCATAACTTTTTTATTACTTGACCAAATTAAAAAAGTGAAGTGTCATTTTACTCATAACATCCAGGTCTATAAGTTATATAAGTCAAAACCAAAAAATTTCAGAAAAAAAAATTCTCACTGGACACCCTACCTATATCAGTATATGTTATATTTATATTTGCAATATATTTATATTTGCTAACTGTATACCAAACCATAGTCAGGGAGATGGCGTTTTACTCAGAAAATTCTGGCGTACACAGGGAACTTTTGGGCCAATTTCGGCATACACAATGTACCATGGTTTAGAGAAAGTACCCCATGGCGTACAATGGCATGCCACAATATGCAATTGTACATGGCACCATTGTGGGCATGGGGCCTTGTCCACCCACAATATCCTGAATCTTGATGCATTTAAAATTTATTTTTAAAAACTGAAAAAAAAGAAAAAATGTTTTTTCTAGTGCTAATTTTCTTTCGTTAAAGTCATTAAAATTTCAACACAAATTAAAACTTTGTTAAATTAACTTTTATAAAAATGTTCTAAAATTTCAATTTTGATTTTAATTTTCCAAAATTTAGATTTTTAGAGCAAATTTTGATTTTAAAAATAAGTAATAAATTGAAAGTAGAAAAGTGAGTGTTCATTGTACTAGCCTAAGCTTTGTTTTTCTAAATTTAAATTTTGATTTTGGAAAGTAGCAAATTTAGATTTTGATTTTGATTTCTAATCTTTCACGTGCACTGCTATTCCTACCCCTTCCCTTCCTGGTCTGTTGGCATATCAACAGGTTCCAATCTTGGCATATCCGGCATACCACTTTTTTTACTAACTTTTTATTCCGGCGTACTTATGCCATGATCTTGACTATGGATACCAAATAGTAATCTGGATTTTTATATGACAAAAAATTATATTTGATTTTTTAGTTAAAAATTTTAAGCCTATAAAAAACAAAGCTTTAAAATTTAAAATATTAGCTATGATCCATAGACTAGTCTAGAAAGTGGCCTTTATGCTGGAATTTTTCAACATATTTTTGCTTTTGTTGACAATCTTAGCAAAATCCTTGGCATATAGAATTTTATTCTAAGTTCAGTATAAAATATACACATTTGGCATACAAAAAATAGCCAAGTTCAAGGCTAATATATCTATGTTAATAATCAACCAGTGTCAAAAACTCTAAAAATAATAGGAAACTAAAATAGAAAATATTAATGCAATTATTAAAATTAAAATTAAAATGAAAATATTAGTTTTTAGCAAAAAAATAGCCATTTTAAAGTTTAGTAATTGTTTTGACTTAAAAAATGTATATTCTTAAAAAAATAGCATATAGACAATCAAGTCTTTGTGTAATTTTTTTAATTTTATATTGGTGTAAAATTGAAAAACAACTTGAATTTTTATTCTGGCATATGCCTGCCATGATCTGGACTATAGGTTATGATCATTTTTTCTTTCATTTCTATTAAGTATTATTGAAAAAAATGAAAAGATTGTTGTGTTTTTTTAATTTATATATATATATTATAATAATAAAAAACTATATCATTTAAAAAATTTTTGGCCTTAGCATTAAACTTTAATAAATTAATATTGACATTATTAATTATTATTGGCATTGCTGCATCTAAAAAGTGCATGCCTATTTTCATAACTATGCCAATGTGACAATAAATTACTTATATTACAATAATAAATTACTTTTTTGAACTATGTAATGGATCTTTTTTGGCAGATAATTTAGTTGAATTTCTGCTTTTTGGCAGTACTATTTATATTACATTCAAAAATTGATATATGCAAAGATTTCTTTAAATACTTTATTATAAGCTTTAAAAACCTTGAAAGCTTTAAATTTATGCTTCAAAATGAACTTTTTTCTCTTTTTTTCTGCTTTACAAAAACTTCTATGTAATTTTAGAAAGTGTATACCAAATGTGCATAAATACTATTTTCTTAGGAGTGATATATGCCAATTGTGCATGTTGATTTTTGGCATGCAAAGCTAATGCATGCCCAAATTTTTAAGCAAATATTACAACCAAGATTTAGAATATGGTGCTACATTTAAATCTAGCACTATGTTTACTCTTTTGGCAAAAATCTATTGTTTTGTATATAATTGTGGGTCAATGTTTTGTTCTACATACTAAAACTACCCTTTGTGCCAAGCAATTTTTCTTGATAAAGTTGTACAAATTGTGCAATTCATTTTTACTGCCAACCATATATTATATAATCACTATATTGGTAGTAAGATATAGCATAAAAATTATAACAATACTATTTATAAAGTTTTTATAAAGTTATTATCCCTAGCAGCAACACTTGATTTAAAATGTTTAAGTCATTTAAATGAATTAAATAAATGTTTAAAGACAGTCTTAATAACAAGTGTATCCTTTGCAAGCATGTAGCAAGGTAGAAACCCTACAGCATCCCCAGAATAAGATGTTACAAAAATGTTTTAGGAAGACTCTGCTAGGTATCTATAATGGCTTGGTTCAGTTGCATAAATTTATTTGCAGATTTTCCTACTAAATTTTGCACTTTGTATCTTAGACATGTTTAATTGAGTTCATATTTAGAGACTAAGAAGGCTAGCAAAGTGTATGTACATACATGCGCAACCTTGGGAATCATTTGGCCATTTCTATTGGCGACACATACATATGAGTTGCTATTGGCTGAGAGCAATCACGTGACTACTTTTCCGTCCAATAGCAACTTACATGTGTGTGTTGCCAATAGAAATGGCTAGGTAAATCCCTAGGTTGCACCAAAGTATATGTATATAGCAATAGCTGCTCTTTAGCTAAATCATAGCAGCAGCTCAATGTGGTAGGCATTGTTATCTTAAAAGGTGCAGTTTAAAATGTCTCCAAAGGCTATATTGGCAAAGGGTAGAAAATGAGTGCAGAAGATAGGCATAGGCATTAGTATTTACATTTGTGTCTAAGAAGACACTTTCTATCCTTGAGTGCAATGAGATCCCAGCCCAGTTAAGAATAGAAGCTAATTGACTATCTTCAGATTGCATATGCTTCTACACTATCTCTTGCCATGGTTATTGCTATACAAGTATAACTATGAGCTTAGAAAAGGCAAAACTGGCTTTCATCAATGATGACAACATACCACTATTGCTGTCTCTAGTGAATGTGCTGCATAGCCCATTGCTCACATTAGGCAAAATGAGCTAGACTTAGTTGCAGTCATTTGTGCATCTTTTAGAAGTGTAATCTGGCTTTTTAAAGATACTGTCAGATGGTCTAAGCACTCAGGATGTTTTCTTGCCTGCTTCTTTTGCCCTATATGAAATGGAGCAAAGTGACTAGAAGAGTTAGAAGTCCTTTGACAATTTGCTGCAATTGTCAATCTGCCTTAGCAGTTGTGCTACAAGAATGGCCACACTGGCCTTGACTCACATGAGCCACACTGTCTATCTTTTGACTTAATTAGCAATTTCTAGATGGTCTTATATGGGTTTGTCCAAATTGGTAAGCCACCTTTCAAATAGATATCCTATCTTCAATCTTGCCTATAGCCTACCATTGCTTAGTATCTATCATCTGCCAAACTATTTTACATCTGAGAGTAAATGATGTGTGCATATAAAAACTGAGTTAAAGCTTTAACTTGCCTATCACCCCATCTTCATTTATTACATAGTTCATATTGATGCTTAAATCAACTGATTATATATTGTATGCCCCTGTGATATAGAGAGTAAATTGCACAACTTGCAAATAAGATCTAAGAGAAATTGCTTAACACAAAGGATAATGACTTTTAAATGTTGCTAAGTATAAGTTGTGGGACAGCACCTTTACCATATCCATTTTTCAGGGTACAATTTCAAAATTTAGAGTTATATAATGTACATGTACACTCTGCACACAAAAAACCCAGGGTCTCATTCTTAAGGGTTTGTTTTCCTAATCTCAAGGGTTATTCCTATGTTCTTACTTACTACTTAAATGATTTACATAGAAGTAGACACTAGCCCTGAGTATCAATTTTGTCTTTGACTCTAAAAAGAATAGCTAGAGATAAAAACTCAAATGGTCAATAGAAGAAATAAGTATAAAAAGAAAAGTGAGTTTATTTAACTTGGCTTGCAGTTGGCTCCTATTTATACAAAAGTATAAAATATATTTAATGTTTATACAATATAACAAAGTAGTACAATTTTAAAAAAATGCAAATTTCTAAGAAAACAAGAAAATAGAATCAAAGCCTAATATATATAATATATATAACGTACCATATGCTTGTCTTTTAGGCTATGTTATAAGGCATATAGTGTTATTTTGTCTATTGTCTTTTTGACACAACTTAAAAATAGACATAATGACTTTGAAAACAAAAAGCAAGCTGTGTGACTTACTTTTTGACAAAAGTGCAACTTATCTATGAAAAAAGTGGTAAAGAAACTGGTAGCAAAAAACAGCAAGCAATTTGCAATATTCTATTATTATTATTACATTACTTATATCAAAGAAAAAATTCTAAACAGTCTAAAATGCATAAGATTATAGATATTTTTAACATACATGCGCAACTTCGGGAATCACCCAGCCATTTCTATTGGCAACACACACATGTAAGTCGCTATTGGCTGAGAGCAGTCACGTGACTACTTTTCCGTCCAATAGCGACTTACATGTGTGTGTTGCCAATAGAAACGGCCGAGTAAATCCCAAGGTTGCGCCCAAGCATGATAGATAACGACTTAATAAGATAAAGATATACCAAGAGTAAATTTTCTATTGAAATTGAAAACAGAATTCGCTACTTTCCAAAATCTAATTTTAGAAAAAAATTGTCTAACCAAGGTTGGTTGTTTACTGTCAAAATTGACTGCTCAAGAAAAACCAGATGCATGCATATTACATATATAGCATAATGTATTAATCATGGCTTTATTACTTAAAATCCAATGGCAATGCTAGAGAATTTCGTAAAAAATCTTCTGTCGAGCAGCAGCAGTTCACTGGCGCAGCAATTGGCCAACAATCAGCGGTGGCGCTTGCTTATCTGACGGCGCCAACCGTCTCTCCCTCGTCTCTTTGAAAATTAATCCTCTAAGTCGTTTTTCGGGGCGCAGTTCGGTGCCATGTCAGCGGCGCCACCTCCATCTAGCGGCAGTGGCGGCGCGAAGCCTAAGCGATCGTCAATTGGTGCCGCCGCCTCGCCAGCGCCTGTGGATGCCAAACGGGCTCGGCTGGCTGCGCCTGTTGCGCCCAGTTTAGTGGAGTTGCGCCGGGCCTACCACGACCACGTAGCCGAGCTCAGCTACCTTCAGGCTGGCAACAATCTATTAGACTATCTGCTGTGGCGTCAGTCCTGCCCGAAATCTCTCTTAGCCGCTTTGAAAGCCGAAGCGCTCGACGAAGACGATCGAAGATGGATTGGCGAGATGGAGAAGTCCGGGCGAGTGCGCGAATTGTTTCCTCGGTAAAAATTTTTTGCTTCTTTATCGACATGCTATGAGGGGTCTCAATGAGTCTTTTTAGGTTTCGGGTTTTTAGAAATTTGAGGATAGATTTTTTGAACTGCATTTCCAACAGAAAGCATACCGAAACTGTAAAGAAACACGATGAGAAATTATGTATATAAGTATGCCATCAGCCAGTTTCACGGCAGCTCCTAAAACCCCGGTTCCATTTCACCAGGCCAGCCACGGTGCCGCAGGAATGCGAGCAGGCGGCGACAACAGGCAATCCTATTGTAAACTACCTGCAGCTGCCGAGGCGCAGCTCGCCGCCTTCTCAACAGCAGCGTCAGCTGAGGCGAACTTCGTCTCAGCAGTCCAGCCAGGCCTCTCCGCAGCCGTCTCTGGCGTCCCAGACTTCTTCATCTCCGACAAAACAGGAAAAAGAAGCAGAAATTGTTGACCAGGCGAAGCACGAGGCTCAGGTGATGCAGAAGGTGGCCGAGCTCAAAGCGGCCGGTCTTTGGTCCAGCAAGCGGCTGCCGAAATGCCTGGAGCCGCCCAGGCCCAAGTCGCACTGGGACTATTTGCTAGAAGAGATGCAATGGCTGGCCACGGATTTTATGCAAGAGAGAAAGTTTCGTCGCGTCTTTTCTCGCAAGGTAAGCATTAGGTTGAGATACTTTGATAAATATGAACTTCACTGCTTTCATTCTCGTGATTGACAAATCATTCCCAGATGTGCCTGATGGTTCAGCGACATTTCCGCGAAAAAGAGGACAGAGAGCGGCGCCAGGAGAAGGAAGAATTTCATAATTTAAAGCGCATCGCCTCTCAGTGCGCCAGGATGGTGCGCGAGTGGTGGCTGGGAATTCAAAAGGTGAGGCAACTCTGCGGCTAAAATGGTATACTCATACTCAAGTGAACTCATCGCGAGCTGCCGATTTATTGCGCGAACAGATTATTTCCTTAAAATCTGGACCGTTAAGCAGCTCGCTACATTAGCACTTATTCTTTTTCACTGACACAGAAATTCGCTCTACCCGATGCTTCTGTGTTATAAATTAGAATTACATTGCTTCTATCGGCGCAAACTGTTTTAATAATGCCTATTTTTAACGAGGGAGATTGGATTAATCGCTAATCTTGGCAACCCGCAGTTCGTGGAGTTCAAGCACAGCAACAGGCTAGAGGAGAAGCGACGAAAAGCTCTCGATCTGCATTTAAACTTTATCGTTGACCAGACTGAAAAGTACTCGGAGTGGCTTGTCGAAGGCCTCAACGCCGGCGGCGCCAGCAGCAGTGGAGGCGCCGGGTCCGTCGCCGGCAGAGATGACGAAGAATTCGTGCCGGCCGCATCGGATCTGGACGCCGACATGGATGACGAGGAGACCATAGCCAAGGCCGAGGCTGAGGACTTGGCCAATGCGCAGGATGGCGACGACGAAATTGCCGCCCTGCAGCGCGACATGGACCAGCCAATGGAAGAGCTTCTGCGCAGCCTGCCGCCTGAGATTCTTGAGAAGCCGGCCAGTCTTCCGGGCTCGGAGGCTGGCACTGATGATGATAAAGACAAAGGCGACACCGGCGACGAAGACAGCGAGTTTCGCATGGACTCCGACGACGCCGAGGCCGAGGATGTCGAAGATACAATCGCCGAAGAGGAGGCGGCTGTGGGCGGCAGCGGCGATGCCGGCGCCGAGGTCGACGAGCTGGCGGAGGAGGCCGAGCTGCCGCTTGAAGAGCTACTGAAACGCTATCGCGGCGCGTTCGAAGGAGGTCACAGCGAAGCCGACGAGGCGGCGTCTGTGGCAGAAAAAAGCGGCGGCGAAGACGGTACCGCCTCCGGCAAGTCTGGCGACGCCTCGGACAACACAGACAACGAAGGCGACGAAGCCTCTGCAGGCGCCAAATCGGCCATTGCTGAGCTGGCCGAGATGGATGCCACTTCCGATACCGGCGACGCCAATGGTGAGGACGTCGAGGCGCGAAGGCGATGTCGGGAGAAGCTGGATGAAGGCTATCGGGAGCTGGCGGCTGAGGCGCTGTCCGCGCTGCCGAAGGGATTCACACTGAACTCCACTAAGATTAGCGTGCCTATTCCGCACCTGCTGCGCGGTGGCAGCCTTCGCGAGTACCAGATTGTTGGCCTCGATTGGCTGGCCACACTCTACGATAAGCGGCTTAATGGCATTCTTGCTGACGAAATGGGTCTTGGCAAAACCATCCAGACCATCGCCCTGCTGGCGCATCTGGCCTGCGATCGCGGTGTCTGGGGGCCGCATCTCATTGTTGTGCCAACGAGCGTCATGCTCAACTGGGAGATGGAGTTCAAGAAGTGGTGCCCCGGCTTCAAAATTCTTACCTACTTCGGCTCTCTAAAAGAGCGCAAGGAGAAGCGCAAAGGCTGGACAAAGACGAACGCATTCCACGTGTGCATCACCTCTTACAAGTTGGCCATTCAGGATTCCCGCTGCTTCAAGCTCAAGAAATGGAAGTACCTGATTCTTGACGAGGCGCAGAACATCAAGAACTTTAAGTCGCAGCGCTGGCAGACGCTTCTCACATTCAACAGTCAGAGGCGCCTTCTATTAACTGGAACGCCGTTGCAGAACTCCCTCATGGAGCTGTGGTCGCTAATGCATTTTCTAATGCCTCAGGTCTTTCAGTCTCACAGAGAGTTTCGCGAATGGTTTGCCAACCCCCTCACCGGCATGGTGGAGGGCACACAGGAGTACAGCGACCAGCTGGTACGGCGACTTCACAAGGTGAGATAATTGGCTTGCTTGGACTTTTTTCTAGACAAGAAAACGATTAGAAACGCTGAACCGGTTGAATTCAAACGAGATCATCAATCACTCGGTCAGGGCCTTCTTGTACCAGAATCGAGCTAAGTATAAGTATTGCAATATCTACTGATCTGAAAACTATATAGGACTATCATTTTACTTTCAAAACAGGTGTTGAGGCCTTTCCTTCTTCGACGTTTAAAAAAGGACGTCGAGAAGCAGATGCCAAAGAAATACGAACACGTCGTCATGTGCCGACTGTCCAAGCGTCAGCGGTACCTGTACGACGACTTCATGTCGCGTGCGTCAACCAAGGAGACTCTGGCTAGCGGCCATTTCATGAGCGTCATCAATGTGCTAATGCAGCTGCGCAAGGTCTGCAACCACCCGAATCTGTTCGAGGAGCGGCCCACTGTGTCGCCGCTGCGTGTTGACCCAATTCGCATTGACATGCCCGGCGATGTTCTCCGACTGCGAGACTACGATCCTATGCGCCAAGTTCTGCTGGAGACTCTGTGGCCAAACATGTGCGAGATGGAGCGCGACCTGCCCAGCTTCGTTGCCAGCCGGGTGGAGCAGCTTCGACCGAAGCGTCCGCTAATTCAAGAGCTCGCAGACGCTGCCGCACAGGATGCCGCAATTGGCAGTTCAGACGGCTCCTTCCCGGACTCTGTATTTAATTTTCGCGGCTTACCAGTGTCTCGCAAACCGTTTATCTCGCGAGCCACCCTCAAGGAGTCTAAGCTGGAATTGGCAAAGACAGCAGCACTGCCACCAGGTTTGTAAAGAAGTCAATTTCACAAAAATCCTTATTGGTTTTCTTCCTTTTTACATAATAAAAACGATCATCATCCACCTTAAATGAAGAATATTTCACAACAAATATTTATATAGATTAGACATTTATTATTGGTGGATAAGAATCCGTACTTTGCAAAAATCGCACATTATTTTTTTATTATAAAACCCGCCCTCTGAGGCTCCGACAGTCCCGATCTCGAACAGATTCCTTCCTTAGGGTTGCTTTCATAAGACCGAAATTTCATAACGCCGAAAGACACCTGCCTACACAATACCGAAATTTCACAACGCCGAAACTACTGCATGGTCCTTCATAATCATAAGACCTAAATTTCACATCGTATAGAAAACTCGATATGCAAGATTGCAATGCCCTACATAAGAACGAAACTTCATAAGACTGAAATTTTACCTCGTAGAAAACTTAATACAACAAGGATCATGCAGAATTTTCAGCGTTGTGAAATTTCGGTCTTATGAAGGCCAAGGGCCTTGCATATTGAGTTTTCTACAATGTGAAATGAGATGTCTCGGCGTTGTGATTGTGAACATTCCGTCTTTTGAGGCTCCCCCCTTAACCTTCCTTAAGCCCATGCAAAGGAATCTCACTAATTCATTCACACAGTCACGAACCACTCTGTCGTGTCTGCCTCTTGTGTTGTGTATGTATCTTCTTTGCTTCTTTGCTTTTGACTTGAGATTTGGGGTTCCCGCGACGCATTGAATGACTGTCTCTCTTCTCTCTCCACTGAGTGTACAACGTGTATGTACGTAAAAACACCCTGGGCCCGGGGTTTGACTTAAAATCGATATTTCTTCTAGAATTTTCTACGCCCTCCCACCCTCCCATACCCTATTCCAGCCCTGTGCTACTCGCCTCCTCATTGGCTGACACGCCTCTATCACGCCCCTCTGGCGTGCACACCACACAACCAACCCCCCACGGGCCTCTAGGTCTTGCCCCATATGAAATCACCCGTTATATAAACTGCTCTGTCCACGACCCGAGGCCCCGCTGGTCCCTTCCCCTTTGCTTATCGTACGAATACAGTGGTGGGATTGTTCCAAATCCAAAGCATTTATCTTATGCCGTTTAGTTTGACTACTGGCTGAAGCAGATTTCAGCGCTAAATAAAGACACTTTGTCTTCGCAAGTTTTCCCCTTCTCAAATCAATACCTGAATAAAAATGGTTAAACGAAATTTCTGTTATCATCATCAATCCATGGCGCCAGTGGTAAGTGAAGTCCAACCACTTTTCGTGTTGAATTCCAATCTAGAAGCACAATTCGAATCTAGACCGAAATTGAAAGAAATATTGACTGCTACAATTTACCCAGTATGAATTTTAAGACCTCCGTGCAGTCACACCCTCGTTACTGAACAATTAAGTTATTGTTCTCAGTAATCGTTCTGTCGCGATTTGGCCGCACTCTGGTGTTTAGCAGTCAAAGATGATCCGGCTAAAAGTGAGAAACGTCTCTAGCAGATTTTACGAGTCGTTTTCGAACATTTAGCGACAGTTTTTTTCAAACTAACGTTTTCTATACTTAACATGACATGATTACTTGTTTCTCTTGGCTGACTAAGCTATATGCTATGCAGATTCCGAGATTTTATGATATTTTAATAGCATCCAGGAACAAAGCATTTGATCTTGTTCTCTACTAAAGGTTTCCTCCCTCTCTCCTACTTCATTTGAAGGATCTCGGCCCCAGCCTGAGAAGGTTGACACCAGGCATCTATGCAAGAAGCTCGCCAGCAAGTATGCAATTGGTATGTAGACTTTTTCTTTTTTCTTATCAATTTTATTATAAAGCAAAACTAGAAACTTGGCCGTTTTCATTCGTGTGATTCCGACAATACGCGTATTCTCGGCATCGAATACGACAAATAGCAGCCAGTTATTTTACTGACTGTCTAATTAAACTGGCCTAACAGCAGCTGCTTTCATTATTTACGTGCTGTCGCCATTTTAACCCGACTGTGCTGGCGGTGACAGCCCCCGAGTAATGACACAATTATTGCAAATCCACCATCAGCAATAAATCTTTCTCATTGCTTTTGCCGCTCTTCCGTTCTTCTCAACAGAAGCTCCCGTCGATCCCAACGCCCAGCTGCCAGATGGCATTCGGCAGATTCGGCAGCAGGCGCGCCACGATCGAGTCAGCTTGCTGGACCGACTCAGCGATCGCCGATGCCAGTTCCAGCCGGTGTACGGCTGCGACCTGCTCGCCGCCGTCTCCATTTTCCGGCACCCGACAGAGCCGCACTCGGTGCTGCCCAGCTGGCGACGCGGCTGCTTGTGGACCAGCAGCACTCAGCGGACTCAGCCTCGTGCCCAGTCCTACTGTCTGATGCGCGGCCACCTACACTGCCTCAAGTCTCAGCTGAGAAAGTCCGATCCTCGCCTGCTGTTTGCCTCCACCAGCGGCCTGGAATGCCTCGTTAATCGGCCCGAGGATCGGCTGGTTGAGCTTCGCGATGTTATTGACAGGTGCGATTCTTCTATCCCTATTGTAATGTGAAATCCGAACTTGATTTCATTTTGAAATGATTATAAAATCCTGCAATTCAGATATTTAGCTGATGTCAAACCAAGACGATCTAAGCATGATCCCCGCTCTTGTCTACCTAAGATAGTAGGCCTTTGATTAATCAATTTCTAGTGATTTCTTTCACCACTGCCTCATTGCAGATTTTGCTTCGCGGTGCCTCCCGTACTGGCCGGCGAGCCGTTTCTCTCCTGCCCTTGGCAGCAGCGCCAAGACGCTGTCGAGCGCGAATCTGCAATCCGCAGCCAGAGCAGCCGGTGCGACCTGTTGCACCCGATCGCCAGTCGCCAAGCGGTGCAGTTCCCAGACGGCCGGCTGATTCAGTACGACTGCGGCAAGCTGCAGAGTCTGGATCTGCTGCTGAAACGACTGAAGCCTAAGGGCCACCGGGTGCTCATTTTCACCCAGATGGCGCGCATGCTGGACATCCTAGAGCAGTTCCTGTCGCATCACGGCCACATCTACCTGCGGCTTGACGGCACAACTCGAGTTGAGCAGCGCCAGATTCTCATGGAAAGATTCAATGCTGACAGCCGAATTTTTGTGTTCATTCTGAGCACCCGGTCTGGCGGCCTGGGCGTCAACCTCACCGGCGCCGATACTGTGGTGTTCTACGACTCCGACTGGAACCCCACCATGGATGCGCAGGCTCAGGATCGCTGCCATCGCATCGGCCAGACTAGGGATGTTCACATTTACAGGTGAGCAGGCCTGTTGTCCTGTAATAATGTAGCCTATTTCATTTATTGCAGTCTCCCGCTTCCGAGACTTCTACCAATTAACTCAGTTGGAATTCATCGGCTGAAAAGTGACGGCTAACATTACATATTAATTGTAGCAGAGTAAATTTTCCTATTCTTGCTCCATTTCTGTAATAATTCCAGGCAATAATAGGCAGATGGCTTTGCAACAGTTGCTTTAAAAACTATTTTAGTGTCAACAGTTCTGTGCTCTGTGTATCTAAGCTAAACATAATAAGCATTGCACATTGCTATTTTATCCAGGCTGATCAGCGAGAAGACAGTCGAAGAAAACATTCTGAAGAAAGCCAACCAGAAACGCTGGCTAAACGATGTCGCCATTGAGGGAGGCAACTTCACCGCCGCTTTCTTTCAACAGAACACCATCAAGGAGCTGTTTTCTGAACCGACTGGCCTGGATGACTTGGTTGCCAAGAAGAAGACGC
>NIVC01000634.1:0-107697 GCA_002269645.1 Macrostomum lignano
GCCTTGACTTGCATAAGCCACACTGCCTATCTTTTGACTTAATTAGCAATTTCTAGATGTTTTTATGGGTTTGTCCAAATTGGTAAGCCACCTTTCAAATATGAAATAGATATCATAGCTTCAATTTTGCCTATAGCCCACCATTGCTTAGCATCTATCATCTGCCAAACCATTTTTAAATATGAGAGTAAATGATGTGTGCATATAAAAACTGAGTTAGAGCTTTAACTTGCCTATCACTCCTGTCATTCATGTATAGTTCATATTCATACTTAAATCAACTGATTATATATTGTATGCCCCTGTGGTATAGAGAGTAAATTGCACAAATTGCAAATAAGATCTAAGAGAAATTGCTGAACACAAAGGATAGTGACTTTTCAATGTTGCTAAGTATAAGTTGTGGGACAGCACCTTTACCATATCCATTTTTCAGGGTAAAATTTCAAAATTTAGAGTTATATAATGTACATGTACACTCTACACACAAAAAACCCAGGGTCTCATTCTTAAGGGTTTGTTTTCCTAATCTCAAGGGTTATTCCTATGTTCTTACTTACTACTTAAATGATTTCCATAGAAGTAGACACTAGCCCTGAGGCTGAGTATCAATTTTGTCTTTGACTCTAAAAAGAATAGCTAGAGATAAAAACTCAAATGGTCAATAGAAGAAATAAGTATAAAAAGAAAAGTGAGTTTATTTAACTTAGCTTGTAGTTGGCTCCTATTTATACAAAAGTATAAAATATATTTAATGTTTATACAATATAACAGTAGTACAATTTTTAAAAATGCAAATTTCTAAGAAAACAAGAAAATAGAATCAAAGCCTATTACATATAATATATATAACATACCATATGCTTGTCTTTTAGGCTATGTTATGTTATAAGGCATATAGTGTTATTTTGTCTATTGTCTTTTTGACACAACTTGAAAATAGACATAATGACTTTGAAAACAAAAAGCAATCTGTGACTTACTTTTTGACAAAAGTGCAACTTATCTATGAAAAAAGTGGTAAAGAAACTGGTAGCAAAAAACAGCAAGCAATTTGCAATATTCTATTATTATTATTAAATTACTTATATCAAATTCTAAAATGCATGAGATTATAGATATTTTTATTACATACATGCGCAACTTCGGGAATCACCCAGCCGTTTCTATTGGCAACACACATGTAAGTCGCTATTGGCTGAGAGCAGTCACGTGACTACTTTTCTGTCCAATAGCGACTTACATGTGTGTGTTGCCAATAGAAACGGCCGAGTGAATCCCAAGGTTGCGCCTAAGCATGATAGATAACGACTTAATAAGATAGAGATATACTAAAAGTAAATTTTCTAATTGAAATTGAAAACAGAATTTGCTACTTTCCAAAATCTAATTTTAGAAAAAAATTGTATAACCAAGGTTGGTTGTTTACTGTCAAAATTGACTGCTCAAGAAAAACCAGATACATGCATATTACATATATAGCATAATGTATTAATCATGGCTTTATTACTTGAAATCCAATGGCAATGCTAGAGAATTTCGTAAAAAAATATTCTGTCGAGCAGCAGCAGTTCACTGGCGCAGCAATTGGCCAACAATCAGCGGTGGCGCTTGCTTATCTGACGGCGCCAACCGTCTCTCCCTCGTCTCTTGGAAAATTAATCCTCTAAGTCGTTTGTCGGGGCGCAGTTCGGTGCGATGTCAGCGGCGCCACCTCCATCTAGCGGCAGTGGCGGCGCGAAGCCTAAGCGATCGTCAATTGGTGCCGCCGCCTCGCCAGCGCCTGTGGATGCCAAACGGGCTCGGCTGGCTGCGCCTGTTGCGCCCAGTTTAGTGGAGTTGCGCCGGGCCTACCACGATCACGTAGCCGAGCTCAGCTACCTTCAGGCTGGCAACAATCTATTAGACTATCTGCTGTGGCGTCAGTCCTGCCCAAAATCTCTCTTAGCCGCTTTGAAAGCCGAAGCGCTCGACGAAGACGATCGAAGATGGATTGGCGAGATGGAGAAGTCCGGGCGGTGCGCGAATTGTTTCCTCGGTAAAAATTTTTTGCTTCTTTATCGACATGCTATGAGGGGTCTCAATGAGTCAGTCTTTTTAGGTTTCGGGTTTTTAGAAATTTGATGATAGATTTTTTGAACTGCATTTCCAACAGAAAGCATACCGAAACTGTAAAGAAACACGATGGGAAATTATGTATATAAGTATGCCATCAGCCAGTTTCACGGCAGCTCCTAAAACCCCGGTTCCATTTCACCAGGCCAGCCACGGTGCCGCAGGAATGCGAGCAGGCGGCGACAACAGGCAATCCTATTGTGAACTACCTGCAGCTGCCGAGGCGCAGCTCGCCGCCTTCTCAACAGCAGCGTCAGCTGAGGCGAACTTCGTCTCAGCAGTCCAGCCAGGCCTCTCCGCAGCCGTCTCTGGCGTCCCAGACTTCTTCATCTCCGACAAAACAGGAAAAAGAAGCAGAAATTGTTGACCAGGCGAAGCACGAGGCTCAGGTGATGCAGAAGGTGGCCGAGCTCAAAGCGGCCGGTCTTTGGTCCAGCAAGCGGCTGCCGAAATGCCTGGAGCCGCCCAGGCCCAAGTCGCACTGGGACTATTTGCTAGAAGAGATGCAATGGCTGGCCACGGATTTTATGCAAGAGAGAAAGTTTCGTCGCGTCTTTTCTCGCAAGGTAAGCATTAGGTTGAGATACTTTGATAAATATGAACTTTACTGCTTTCATTCTCGTGATTGACAAATCATTCCCAGATGTGCCTGATGGTTCAGCGACATTTCCGCGAAAAAGAGGACAGAGAGCGGCGCCAGGAGAAGGAAGAATTTCATAATTTAAAGCGCATCGCCTCTCAGTGCGCCAGGATGGTGCGCGAGTGGTGGCTGGGAATTCAAAAGGTGAGGCAGCTCTGCGGCTAAAATGGTATACTCATACTCAAGTGAACTCATCGCGAGCTGCCGATTTATTGCGCGAACAGATTATTTCCTTAAAATCTGGACCGTTAAGCAGCTCGCTACATTAGCACTTATTCTTTTTCACTGACACAGAAATTCGCTCTACCCGATGCGTCTGTGTTATAAATTAGAATTACATTGCTTCTATCGGCGCAAACTGTTTTAATAATGCCTATTTTTAACGAGAGAGATTGAATTAATCGCCAAACTTGGCTACCCGCAGTTCGTGGAGTTCAAGCACAGCAACAGGCTAGAGGAGAAGCGACGAAAAGCTCTCGACCTGCATTTAAACTTCATCGTTGACCAGACTGAAAAGTACTCGGAGTGGCTTGTCGAAGGCCTCAACGCCGGTGGCGCCAGCAGTAGTGGAGGCGCCGGGTCCGTCGCCGGCAGAGATGACGAAGAATTCGTGCCGGCCGCATCGGATCTGGACGCCGACATGGATGACGAGGAGACCATAGCCAAGGCCGAGGCTGAGGACTTGGCCGATACACAGGATGGCGACGACGAAATTGCCGCCCTGCAACGCGACATGGACCAGCCAATGGAAGAGCTTCTGCGCAGCCTGCCGCCTGAGATTCTAGAGAAGCCGGCCAGTCTTCCGGGCTCGGAGGCTGGCACTGATGATGATAAAGACAAAGGCGACACCGGCGACGAAGACAGCGAGTTTCGCATGGACTCCGACGACGCCGAGGCCGAGGATGTCGAAGATACAATCGCCGAAGAGGAGGCGGCTGTGGGCGGCAGCGGCGATGCCGGCGTCGAGGTCGACCAGCTGGCGGAGGAGGCCGAGCTGCCGCTTGAAGAGCTACTGAAACGCTATCGCGGCGCGTTCGAAGGAGGCCACAGCGAAGCCGACGAGGCGGCGTCTGTGGCAGAAAAAAGCGGCGGCGAAGACGGTACCGCCTCCGGCAAGTCTGGCGACGCCTCGGACAACACAGACGACGAAGCCTCTGCAGGCGCCAAATCGGCCATTGCTGAGCTGGCCGAGATGGATGCCACTTCCGATACCGGCGACGCCAATGGCGAGGACGTCGAGGCGCAAAGGCGATGTCGGGAGAAGCTGGATGAAGGCTATCGGGAGCTGGCGGCTGAGGCGCTGTCCGCGCTGCCGAAGGGATTCACACTGAACTCCACTAAGATTAGCGTGCCTATTCCGCACCTGCTGCGCGGTGGCAGCCTTCGCGAGTACCAGATTGTTGGCCTCGATTGGCTGGCCACACTCTACGATAAGCGGCTTAATGGCATTCTTGCTGACGAAATGGGTCTTGGCAAAACCATCCAGACCATCGCCCTGCTGGCGCATCTGGCCTGCGACCGCGGTGTCTGGGGGCCGCATCTCATTGTTGTGCCAACGAGCGTCATGCTCAACTGGGAGATGGAGTTCAAGAAGTGGTGCCCCGGCTTTAAGATTCTTACCTATTTCGGCTCTCTAAAAGAGCGCAAGGAGAAGCGCAAAGGCTGGACAAAGACGAACGCATTCCACGTGTGCATCACCTCTTACAAGTTAGCCATTCAGGATTCCCGCTGCTTCAAGCTCAAGAAATGGAAGTACCTGATTCTTGACGAGGCGCAGAACATCAAGAACTTCAAGTCGCAGCGCTGGCAGACGCTTCTGACATTCAACAGTCAGAGGCGCCTTCTATTAACTGGAACGCCGTTGCAAAACTCCCTCATGGAGCTGTGGTCGCTAATGCATTTTCTAATGCCTCAAGTCTTTCAGTCTCACAGAGAGTTTCGCGAATGGTTTGCCAACCCCCTCACCGGCATGGTGGAGGGCACACAGGAGTACAGCGACCAGCTGGTACGGCGACTTCACAAGGTGAGATAATTGGCTTGCTTGCACTTTTTTCTAGCTAAGTATTACTGATCTGAAAACTATATAGGGTTATCATTTTACTTTCAAAACAGGTGTTGAGGCCTTTCCTTCTTCGGCGTTTGAAAAAGGACGTCGAGAAGCAGATGCCAAAGAAATACGAACACGTCGTCATGTGCCGACTGTCCAAGCGTCAGCGGTACCTCTACGACGACTTCATGTCGCGTGCGTCAACCAAGGAGACTCTGGCTAGCGGCCATTTCATGAGCGTCATCAATGTGCTAATGCAGCTGCGCAAGGTGTGCAACCACCCCAATCTGTTCGAGGAGCGGCCCACTGTGTCGCCGCTGCGTGTTGACCCAATTCGCATTGACGTGCCCGGCGATGTTCTCCGACTGCGAGACTACGATCCTATGCGCCAAGTTCTGCTGGAGACTCTGTGGCCAAACATGTGCGAGATGGAGCGCGACCTGCCCAGCTTCGTTGCCAGCCGGGTGGAACAGCTTCGACCGAAGCGTCCGCTAATTCAAGAGCTCGCAGACGATGCCGCACAGGATGCCGCAATTGGCAGTTCAAACGGCTCCTTCCCGGAGTCTGTGTTTAATTTTCGCGGCTTACCAGTGTCTCGCAAACCGTTTATCTCGCGAGCCACCCTCAAGGAGTCTAAGCTGGAATTGGCAAAGACAGCAGCACTGCCACCAGGTTTGTAAAGAAGTCAATTTTGCAACAATCCTTATTGGTTTTCTTCCTTTTTACTTAATAAAAATGATCATCATCCACTTTAAATAAAGAATATTTCACAAACAAATATTTATATAGATTAGACATTTATTATCGGTGGATAAGAATCCGTACTTTGCAAAAATCGCATATTATGTTTTTATTATAAAACCCGGCCTCCGAGGCTCCGACAGTCTCGATCCCGAACAGATTCCTTCCTTAGGGTTGCTTTCATAAGACCGAAATTTCATAAAGCCGAGAGACACCTGCCTACCTACACAAGACCGAAATTTCACAATGCCGAAACCACTGCATGGTCCTTCATAATCATAAGACCTAAATTTCACATCGTATAGAAAACTCAATATGCAAACCCTTCACAAGACCGAAACTTCATATGTCTGAACTTTTACATCATAGAAAAATTAATACAACAAGGACCATGCAGAATTTTCGGCGTTGTGAAATTTCGGTCTTTTGAAGGGCCTTGCATATTGAGTTTTCTACAGTGTGAAATGAGATGTTTCGGCGTTGTGAAATGTCGGTCTTATGAGGCTCCCCCCTTCCTTAGCCCATGCATTCATTAAGCAAATACACAGTCACGAACCCCTTTGTCGTGTCTGCCTCTTGTATCTTCTTTGCTTCTTTGCTTTTGACTTGAGGGGTCCCCGCGGCGCATTAAATGACTGTCTCTCCTCCCCACTGAGTGCACAACTTGTATGTACGCAAAAACACGCTGGGCCGGGGTTTGACTTCAAAAATCGATATTCCTTCTAGAATTTTCTACGCACCACCCACCCTCCCGTACCCTATTCCAGCCCTGTGCTACTTGCCTTCTCATTGGCTGACACGCCTCTGTCACGCCCCTCTGGCGTGCACACCGCACAACCCCCCATGGTCCCTAGGTCTTGCCCTATATGAAATCACCGACTCGAAGCCCCACTGGCCCCTTCCCCTTTGCTTATCACACGAATACAGTGGGATTGTTCCAACTTCCAAATCCAAAGCATTTATTTCATGCCGTATAGTTTGACTACTGACTGAAGCAGATTTCAGCGCTGAATAAAGACTTTGTCTTCTCAAGTTTTCTCCTTCTCAAATGAATACCTGAATAAAAATGGTTAAACGAAATTTCTGTCATCGACATCAATCCATGGCGCCAGTGGTAAGTGAAGTCCAACCACTTTTCGTGTTAAATTCCAATCTAGAAGCACAATTCGAATCTAGACCGAAATTGAAAGAAATATTGACTGCTACAGTTTACCCAGTATAAATTTTAAGACCTCCGTGCAGTCACACCCTTGTTACTGAACAATTAAGTTATTGTTCTCAGTAATCGTTCTGTCGCGATTTGGCCGCACTCTGGTGTTTAGCAGTCAAAGATGATCCGGCTAAAAGTGAGAAACGTCTCTAGCAGATTTTACGAGTCGTTTTCGAACATTTAGCGACAGTTTTTCACACTAACGTTTTCTATGCTTAACATGACATGATTACTTGTTTCTCTTGGCTGACTAAGCTATATGCTATGCAGATTCCGAGATTTTATGATATTTTAATAGCATCCAGGAACAAACCATTTGATCTTGTTCTCTACTAAAGGTTTCCTCCCTCTCTCCTACTTCATTTGAAGGATCTCGGCCCCAGCCTGAGAAGGTTGACACCAGGCATCTATGCAAGAAGCTCGCCAGCAAGTATGCAATTGGTATGTAGACTTTTTCTTTTTTCTTATCAATTTTATTATAAAGCAAAACTAGAAACTTGGCCGTTTTCATTCGTGTGATTCCGACAATACGCGTATTCTCGGCATCGAATACGACAAATAGCAGCCAGTTATTTTACTGACTGTCTTTAATTAAACTGGCCTAACAGCAGCTGCTTTCATTATTTACGTGCTGTCGCCATTTTAACCCGACTGTGCTGGCGGTGACAGCCCCGAGTAATGACACAATTATTGCAAATCCACCATCAGCAATAAATCTTTCTCATTGCTTTTGCCGCTCTTTCCGTTCTTCTCAACAGAAGCTCCCGTCGATCCCGACGCCCAGCTGCCAGACGGCATCCGGCAGATTCGGCAGCAGGCGCGCCACGATCGAGTCAGCTTGCTGGACCGACTCAGCGATCGCCGATGCCAGTTCCAGCCGGTGTACGGCTGCGACCTGCTCGCCGCCGTCTCCATTTTCCGGCACCCGACAGAGCCGCACTCGGTGCTGCCCAGCTGGCGACGCGGCTGCTTGTGGACCAGCAGCACTCAGCGGACTCAGCCTCGTGCGCAGTCCTACTGTCTGATGCGCGGCCACCTCCACTGCCTTAAATCTCAGCTGAGAAAGTCCGATCCTCGCCTGCTGTTTGCCTCCACCAGCGGCCTGGAATGCCTCGTTAATCGGCCCGAGGATCGGCTGGTTGAGCTTCGCGATGTTATTGACAGGTGCGATTCTTCTATCCCTATTGTAATGTGAAATCCGAACTTGATTTCATTTTGAAATGATTATAAAATCCTGCAATTCAGATATTTAGCTGATGTCAAACCAAGACGATCTTAGCATGATCCCTGCTCTTGTCCACCTAAGATAGTAGGCCTTTGATTAATCAATTTCTAGTGATTTCTTTCACCACTGCCTCATTGCAGATTTTGCTTCGCGGTGCCTCCCGTGCTGGCCGGCGAGCCGTTTCTCTCCTGCCCTTGGCAGCAGCGCCAAGTCGCTGTCGAGCGCGAATCTGCAATCCGCAGCCAGAGCAGCCGGTGCGACCTGTTGCACCCGATCGCCAGTCGCCAAGCGGTGCAGTTCCCAGACGGCCGGCTGATTCAGTACGACTGCGGCAAGCTGCAGAGTCTGGATCTGCTGCTGAAACGACTAAAGCCCAAGGGCCACCGGGTGCTCATTTTCACCCAGATGGCGCGCATGCTGGACATCCTAGAGCAGTTCCTGTCGCATCACGGCCACATCTACCTGCGGCTTGACGGCACAACTCGAGTTGAGCAGCGCCAGATTCTCATGGAAAGATTCAATGCTGATAGCCGGATTTTTGTGTTCATTCTGAGCACTCGGTCTGGCGGCCTGGGCGTCAACCTCACCGGCGCCGATACTGTGGTGTTCTACGACTCGGACTGGAACCCCACCATGGATGCGCAGGCTCAGGATCGCTGCCATCGCATCGGCCAGACTAGGGATGTTCACATTTACAGGTGAGCAGGCCTAATGTCCTGTAATAATGTAGCCTATTTCATTCATTGCCGTCTCCCGCTTCCGAGACTTCTACCAATTAACTCAGTTGGAATTCATCGGCTGAAAAGTGACGGCTAACATTACATATTAATTGTAGCAGAGTAAATTTTCCTATTCTTGCTCCATTTCTGTAATAATTCCAGGCAAGAATAGGCAGATGGCTTTGCAACAGTTGCTTTAAAAACTATTTTAGTGTCAACAGTTCTGTGCTCTGTGTATCTTCTAAGCTAAACATAATAAACATTGCACATTACTATTTTATCCAGGCTGATCAGCGAGAAAACAGTCGAAGAGAACATTCTGAAGAAAGCCAACCAGAAACGCTGGCTAAACGATGTCGCCATTGAGGGAGGCAACTTCACCGCCGCTTTCTTTCAACAGAACACCATCAAGGAGCTGTTTTCTGAACCGACTGGCCTGGATGACTTGGTTGCCAAGAAGAAGACGCGCCTGGCTGCTGCTGAGCAGGAGCAGCAGGCGGAAGCTGAGAGTCGGCCGGGTATCGAAACGGTAATTTATTAAAGTTCATCGCTTGTACTATTTATTAATTCTATTTGTTATGCGTGCATTTAGTTTTTATAAGGATTAAAAACAAAACAGGTGAGCTTCCTAATAAAAGGGGCGAATCAAATGATCATTGATCGATAGGAATGAATAAGCTTTCTTGAACCTATAATCAGACTTGACATTTTAAATCAACTGCGATTTGCTTCTGACCGATCCGCACGAATCCCCGCTTAACCCACAGGCCCTCGAAGAGGTGGAAGACGAATCCGATCGGCAAGCAGCCGAGAAGGCCAAGAAAGAGACTGTCGAAGAGCTGGCCGAATTTGATGAAGACATTCCCTGGGATGAGAACGAAGCCCTGCTTCGGCAGCGCGAGCATCGACTGGAGCGCAGGCTGGCCGCGTTAGAAAGCGAGGTTTGCTTTGCCTTAATGCGATTTTTGTGCTTTTATTCATTTCATTTGCTAAATAATGATAAATCCAGGGGAGTTCAGAGTCACGGTTCTGAACCAATAACTCGTGTCTTTGCCGTGCTTAAGAATTCCGAGATTAAACTTCCATTCAGTGTGCGCTTTGACCAAATGCTTGCAACTGCTGCTATTGCTTAATGTTCGAGTGTTGGAGGCCGTGACTGAAACAGTAAAATCAATTAGTTCGACAGGGCATTCATGATGAAGCTTATCGCTTGGCCAGTCTGCAACAAATTGCGCTGAAGTGGTGCTGCAATGCGCGCTGCTTAAAGCGGCGGGACCCCGCATTGATTTTTGGGCAGACTATGCTATTCAACTAAGCGGCTTATTAGCTGCGGTCTGATCTAGCCCTCTTGTACTGTAGCTTCCGTCTCAGTGTAATTAGAAATATTTTTATATTACTGCATATTGCAGTCCTTTTATTATTAAAACTCCCCTCCTTTGCCAATTGCCAGCTGTCTTCTCTGGAGCGCTACGGCTTGAGCTTCATCGAATCCCATCAGGAGCTGATGATGAACTGGGAGCTTGAGCAGGCCGAGGTCAACATCGAGCAGTCCAAGCGCGAGTGGGAGCTGCAGCAGCTCAAGCAGCTTCGGCAGGAAGAGGAGCTGCGCGCCGAGCTGGAAGAAGACGACATGTTCATGTGCTACGGGGCCTACGACCCCGCCAGACAGGTACGGGAGCTTGCGCGCCAGATGGAGATCGAAGATGCGGATCATGACTTAAGGGTTGGAGGGGAGGAAGCTGCGGTTTCGAACGCGTCGCCGGACCGCGGACGGACAGCGGACCGACTGGTGTCCAGTCTGGGAATTCGCCAGGTGCAGCTGGCTGACGATTCCACGGGTGCTGGCGTTGGTGCAGATGCGAACTCCACGCTAGCAGCGCGGCGACGAGCGAAAAAGATAAAGCGCCAACGGCGGGTGGCTGCCGAGACTGCGGCGCAGCAGAACCAATTGGCTTCTCCACTTCAGCAGGAGCAGCAGCGCCAGCAACTGTTCACTGAGGAGAGTCTGGTGATTGTCGATAATGAGACCAGCGAATCTGGGCCTCCAGTCCAGCTGCCAACGCTGCTCATGCGACAGCAGAAGCGCAAGGCTGATCCAACTGAGCGAAGCTTTCGGCTTTTCCCGCCAGCTGCTGCGCCGCCCATGACTCACGCCCCGCCGACAATCTCGCAGCCCCTACATTCATCGCATACCACAGCAACACCAGCTTCATCTGCCGGCGTCACATTGCTGCAACCCCAATCTTCTGCTCGGCCGGTGACCCTCGTAACTCGCCAGATTGTTATTCCAAATGGCCAGGTCATCCACCAGCAGTTTATCCAGCCGCGGTACCTGCAGCAGCAGTCTCACCAGGGCCAGGCTATACGACTGGTACCGGTTTCCCAGTCGCCATCTCAAACTCAAAATCTGGTGTTAATGCCGCAGTCTAAGCAGCAACAGCCGCAGCAGCAGCTAATCACACTGCATCGCTCTGTGCCGCAGCAAACTGTCCGCCTTGTCCCAGCTGCCCCCTCATCAGCCGCAGCTTCTCCCGGCTCTTTGGGATTTCAGAATCCGCGTTAATGTTTTATTTGGGCTGGGAATCCTTGGATAAATTAATTCACTTAGTTGTATTGCATAATAAGTTTTATCACAGCGCTAATTTTGTTATTGCTTTATGGCATTAATTATCCAGAGTATCATATATACCAAAATATTAATAGCTTAGTACTGCTGATAATGGATCAAAAATTCAAAATTGCACCATAATTGTAGCGCTTTAGTGAAACAAAGGCCCGGCCAGCAAACTCGCAAACTAGGCATGTGTTTATTTATAAATCATGCAACTTTGTAAACAAAACAGATTTCCCTGCTAAATTTACACGGAGCTGTCTGGCATTTCCTTAGTGAGGCGGCTAATTAATTTACTGCAAGGACAACAAATGTGTGCAATGCGTGCACGGTTTTCATTCCTGATGTAGGCTAAGATTGCGTGTCCCCATTGCACAGTTTCTATTGCTTAAAAGTGATCAATCTGTCAATTCTCTGTGGACTTGTACATGCTTTCAATTTAACTGTTTGCCGTTGGAAAGTGCAAAATAAAAATGCGTATTGCATAAGTTATTTTTCATGAAAAACCAGCCTGTGGCGGTGCAGTGGCCCGCTATGAACCGCGAGAAAATCAAAATGGCTTATTGGTTTATTCGTTTCAATCGTCTTTCTCCTACACAAGAAAGTAAAAGTGATTAATTAATGCCCGTGTGGATCGAAATTGTCGAGGGGCAATTATAATTTCATCGAAAAGCTATTCAAATTAAGCGGCCACTTTCAGTTCCCGTTTTCCGAGCGCACAGACCGTAATAATACCTTGGTTATAATAGCGAGCCGCACGTCTTTCAAAATACGTCTAGAACCCAATATTAAAAAATACTAAATTCCCCATTCGCTTAGTTAATGCCTACTCGAAGTACTAAAGAAATGACTGTATTTGAAAGACGTTTGAATCGTTATAACCAATACAAAAATGGACTTCGTAGCTAGCAAAATAATAGTTCGGCCAAATGATTTTGTGTTTGGCCAACGCTATTTTGCTTGCTGCTGTCTGCCAGAATTCTCGCTGCGCTTCGTGGCTGACACTGAATTGGTTCGCTGCAACAAGAAATGTCGACAATTGAAGTAGCGTGTGTACATGTAGCTCAAAATGATAATTAGCCTTGCACGGAAATGAAACTTGGACTGGAAAGTATACTCCGAGCGTGTGAATTAATTTGTAGTCCATGAGCACAAAGTTTTAGAATTAAAAACGTTGGCATTAGGTGGTGATGCATGAAAATATGCGCATCTTAGCTTGTAGGGCTGTATTTTTGTTTAGATAAAATTTTATTTGCAGCGACCCGCGCCAAAGGCGGTTGGTAATTTTAGAAATTACAAAGTACATTCCGGCGGCAGAGCAGCTGCACCTATGAGTATATACTGAGTACAGATGTATTTCGCAGTTGTACTAATTAATACAGTGGAAAGTCTTCCTAAAGAATTCATTCCCTTCCAACTTTTAATTGCTTCTAGGTCTTCATCTTTAAGGATACTGGCGAGCTGCTTCCGGTAAGTGATAATTTTGTTTAATTAAGCTCTTGTTTTGTGTTTCCATTTGTCCAATGTGTGTCCCCTGTCCGACTTAGAGTTCGCTATTTCCAAGTTCATTGCAGCCAAACGACTTAATTTAATTTTAAGTCGAATGATTTAATTTCAACATGGCTCAAAACTAGAGGCCAAATGCCAAATGGCACCATATTTAAAAAAATAAAAAATCTTTTGATAAGCTCGTGCTACACCTCCGTCTCAGTGGTTTTTACTCTGTTTCTGAATTGCGATTTTGCGTTAGAATAAAGCGCCGATCACTATAACTAGCTTAGAAGTGTCTTTTACATTCTAATTCTAATGCACTTAGCTATCTCCAAGATAGAAATCATCTTAGCTCAACTTACGAAGTGGCTCCCAGTCGCAGCGCATAGACGATTGGCTTGGTGTTGGGAATTCAATAATAAATATAAAACAGCGGCCGAGCCTTGGCGAGAGAGAATCTGCACTCTGCCTTGCTCATCCCCACTGGGACTTGCCAGCCATAGACATCTCTTTGTACAGTTGGCTCGAAAGGCAACTCGGGCCCATTCCGCTGCTCAGCCCAGAGGGGAAGGCTTTTTCGGCTTACGGCTTTGCATTAGAGCCGCTCGCATTTTGACCTTAACAAAAGACAACCCGAGGCCCAAGGTGCAGTTAGAGGCAACGAGAAGCGTCCACGAGCCACATCTAGCTAAGCTTGCGTCGGATTTGGTCAACCACAGCTGCAGCACCTATATACCTAAGCAGACTGAACTATGCGCGAGATTGTGCACATGCAGGCTGGCCAGTGTGGCAATCAAATTGGAGCAAAGGTAAGCCTTATTTATTCTCCATTATTTTAACACCATGGTCGCGTTTTAGTGAGATCGGACTCCCAATTTCCCTTACTGTGTCCTCCTTGGTCTTTTTAGTTTTGGGAGGTGATCTCAGATGAGCATGGCATCGACCCCACTGGCACCTACCATGGCGATTCGGACCTGCAACTCGAGCGAATATCGGTTTATTACAACGAAGCTACCGGCGGCAAATACGTGCCGAGAGCTGTGCTCATCGACCTGGAGCCCGGCACCATGGAGAGCGTTCGGGCCAGCTCCTTTGGCATGCTGTTCCAGCCCGACAATCTGGTCTTTGGCAAGAGCGGCGCCGGCAACAACTGGGCCAAGGGCTACTACACAGAGGGCGCCGAGATCATCGACAAAGTCATGGATGTTATCCGCAAAGAGTGCGAAGGCTGCGACTGCCTGCAGGGCTTCCAGCTGACCCACTCGCTTGGCGGCGGCACCGGCAGCGGCATGGGATCTCTGCTGCTGAGCAAAATTCGCGAGGAATATCCAGACAGAATAATCACCTCCTTCTCTGTGGTTCCTTCGCCAAAGGTAAGCTGAGCTGTTTTTTCTAAACCAAGTTTGTGCTTTGCCTCTAACCACGCCACCGAATCTATTCCAGGTGTCGGACACGGTGGTTGAGCCCTACAACTGCATGCTGTCTCTGCACCAGCTGGTTGAGAACACCGACGAAACCTTCTGCATCGACAACGAGGCCCTGTATTACATCAGCTTCCACACCTTGAAGCTGGCCACCCCCAGCTACAGCGATCTGAACCATCTGGTCAGCGCGGCCATGTCCGGCGTCACCACCTGTGTCCGCTTTCCCGGCCAGCTGAATGCTGACCTGCGCAAGCTGGCAGTGAACATGGTGCCGTTTCCTCGCCTGCACTTCTTCATGCCCGGCTTCGCCCCGCTGACCGCTCGCGGCAGCAGTTCCTACAGGCAGGTGAATGTCTCCGAGCTCACCCTGCAGATGTTCGACGCCAAGAACATGATGGCCGCCTGCGACCCCAAGCACGGCCGCTACCTCACTGTGGCTGCCATCTTCCGCGGCCGAATGTCCACCAAAGAGGTCGACGAGCAGATGCTCAACCTGCAGAACAAGAACAGCTCGTACTTTGTTGAATGGATACCCAACAATGTGAAGACCGCAGTGTGCGACATCCCGCCCAGAGGACTCAAGATGTCGGTGACCTTCATCGGCAACTCCACCTCAATCCAGGAGCTGTTCAAGCGAGTCTCCGAGCAGTTCAGCGCCATGTTTAAGCGGAAAGCATTCTTGCACTGGTACACCAACGAAGGCATGGACGATCACGAGTTCATGGAGGCCGAGTCCAACGTCAACGATCTGGTGTCCGAGCTGCAGCAGTACCAGGACGCCACCGCCGACGACGAGGGCGAGTACGAAGAAGAAGAAGAGGAGTTGGAATGACACTGACGGCCACCGAGCCCCCCTGCCCCCTACTGCAGTCCCCTGTGCCTCGCTGCACTTTTTTTTGCGTTCTCCTACTCGTAACCTCTTTACCAAAGCGCATTGCTGGCCTGGATCAGTGCCCAACGGCCAAGCAGTCTTCACACCGACAATCGGAGATACCGCACTGCCCGAACCTCCCCCACCTCTGATGCGCAGCATATCGCTTCAATCTGTCCCTCTCGCATTGTTTATCGCGTCACAATGTCCTGGCAACCACAATTCCCTATTTAGTGTCATTGCGCTATTTATTTACCTTGGCATAACCCGTACAGTTACCTGCTTGTACGGACGGATTTTGTAGGGCTCAAATTGGTTTTAAACACGCAAAACACACGTCACATTTCTGTACACCAGCGCAGCCGACAGCGAGCGGTTGAACACAGGTGGACAACTGCACTCGGCATCCACTTAGCATTTTAGTTTACCTTGACTCATTATTTATTACTGTTGTACAGTCGTACTCGAATACATATAACGCTTGATTTTAGTGTCAGCTATGCACTGCATATTTCTGTCTTTGACTTCTGTTTTGTCTTTATCGATGCAACGGGAAAAACAGCATGAAAAATTCTCACAAACCCGGGTCTGCTAAATCAGCTAGAAAAGAATATGTTAAAGCTCATCACGAATGATAAAGCTTGGAAAAATTGCTGCTCCCAGCTTCTTCCTCTTCGGCGAGAATTTTTCAAACAGTTACGCTTGATCTCCAGTTGTGCTGGTTGCAAAGAAAACGCGGTTTTTTCATTCCTCTTCCACCGTTGCAGTTTCGCAAGAGTTAGTGGTTATTTCTTTTCTTGTGAACTGCTCCATCTGGTGTCTGTTTTACTCCCAGGCTCCTCAGATGCGGCTTGTGCATGTGGGGGGGGGGCTCACCCGCGATTCTTACTCTGTTTATTCCGCCCATTGCTAACCGTCTCCGAGCAGATCTGGCACCCGCTCGAGCTGAAGGAGAATGACCACTACGTGGACCCCGTCGCCAGCCAGCTGTACTGCTTGGACCAGCCGTTGCGGGACGATGAAATGCCCCCGCTGTGGCGCCGCGCGAGCGAAGCGGGACGGCCGCTGGCGGCGGCTTCCGACTGCAGGAGCCACCGCCCGGTTGGCGACGGCGCGGCGGCGTGACCAAAGCCTCTGTGCGCGGCGCTGGCGGGAGTCGGTCCGCTCGAGCCGCCGCTGCTGCTGCCGCCGCAGCCAGCGGATCAGGCGGCGTCCTGCAACCGCTGCGCCTGAAAGACGAACTTCCGCCAACCCTGGCAGCCGCCGCGGAATCCGCCGGCTCCAGCAGTCACTACAGGCACCCTAGCGGCAAACTGCAGATTCCCAAATCTCTGTTCCACCGGGATAGCCTGTCCCTGTCCTACGCCAAGCCGAAGCGGCCGCTGGTGCAGCGCCCAGGCGTTGGCGGCGTTGTCGGCCCAGGCGGCGTTGGTGGCCTGGGCGTCGGTCCGGGGCATCAGCAGATGCTGGCCAGGCCCGGGTACAGCAACTATGACAACCCGAGCGGCACCGACTTCGATCTGCAGCCAAAGTGGAGCGCTCACGAGCAGCTGGGCATCATCCAGAGCATCGAGCGCTTCCAGGAGATGTACCTGGAGACGGCCCTGTCCTATGAGCCGCGGTTCACCACCCAGATTCCAAACTGGGATTTGGCCGAGTACTACGTCAACAATTTCGTTCGATCCCGCTGCTACCGCGGCAAGTTTCACATTCACGCCCACATCGACCAACTGGCCAGCAAGGTCATGGACGATGGCACGGCGGCTGCCGCAGCTGCCGCCGCCGCTTCCGGATCGGGCAACGATGCCGCCTCATCGCAGCAGCTCCCAGCCTCTGCCGACGGTTCAACCAGCTCTTCTTCCACAGCTGCCGGAGGCGCGCAGGCCGCGGCGGCCGCTGCTGTGGCCGCAGCAAAGAAGGCCGCCCGCTGCCGCCTGAAGCGGGGAATCCTGCGGTCCCGGCTGAGCGCAGGCGAATCGGCGACCCAGCTGAACTACTCAGTGGACGCCAAGGGCCAGGCCATGCGTAGCCTCCTACGCTGCGGCCTGAGCACCGGCTCCGGTGGCGGCGGCGGCGGTCACAGCCGCAAAGGCGGCCCCGCCATCGGACTGAACCGGCCGCGACCGACTTCCACGGGCTCCTCCGCCTCATCCGGCGTGACGCTATTCAAGAACACCCAGCACCTGCAGCTGCTGCAGGAAGAGGGCATCAAGCTGGACACCATCGTGAGTCCCGCGCACATCATCCGCCTGGCTGAGGAGCGGCGCAAAACCCAGCCGGTCTCTACTGCCATCACCGCTGACGTTGGCGAGCAACAGCAGCAGCAGCCACAGCAGCAGCAGCAGCAGCAGCATTCTCTGCATCAACAGCAGCTGCAGAAACTGCGAATGTCCAATCAGGGCGGCCTGACGTCAATCGGGCCGGGAGGCTCGCAGTCGCATGTGAGTTGGGGATCATTATAAGAGTGCAGATAATCACGCCAGCTCTTAGGCTGCTAAACAATCTATAGTTAAAGCATTGGGGGTTTATTTAGCTGGCATTTGCCTCCAGCTGCAGGTGTCCACCTCGGCCGGGGCGGCCGCCAAGTCCAGCATCCTGGTGCCCGGCACCGCCAGCTCCGTCCTCGGCTTCCAGCGCAGCGGCGGCGGGCCTTTCCGGGCCGCTAGTGCGGCCGCTGCTGCCGCCGCTGCAGCAGCCTCAACGACATCCGGCGGGAAGCCGCCGACGGCTCCGGCCAGGATTCTCACCTCTGGCTTCGGCGGCCCCTCGAGCTCGTCCAGCAGCGGCGCCAGCAGCGGCAGCACGCTGCTCCGCCCGCCACCGCAGCCAATGCCGCTGCCGCAGTCCCAGGCAACTCTGCCCGTGTCGCTGCAGGCGCCTCAGCAGCCGATTTCAATCACTTCAACGCAGCACCAGCCTGCTGGCCTGGCCGCGGCCACCGGCATCGGCCTTGGCGGGCTGCGGCGTCCCGGCGGCGCCTACGCATTTCCAGCCTCGGCTGGCGGAGTCGGCCGGCTGAACCCGAACCAGCCTGCCGCCTTCGTGCGCACCCTGGGTGAGTTCAGGGGACCGTCGGGATTTTAAATTGCTGCATCTTAGCTGTGGGCTGTCGGTAGCTCCAACCCGTTGAAAAACTAAAAAGTGGTTGCTAACAACTCTCAAGTGACTCAAGCGACTCTGTTGTGACTCTGGTGACTTTTTAACGACTCAAACGCGTCTAGTGCGACGGAGAGGCGGCTGTTGCGTCACAAGCGCATCACGTGAATTTTAGGATCGTAAAAGAGTCCTCAGTGACTCAACAGCTACTCCAGCACGCCTCAGATACGACGTTTTACCGTCGCGTCAGAGTCACTTGCGTCGCCCCATTGTCTTTCATTATCATGTCACAATCGACCCCATCCCGCTCCCGGCCAGGTCCGCGGTCCAGCATTCTCGGAGCTGCCGGCGGAGCGACCTCGGTCCCGACCACCCTGGTCACCACCTTGCCGCGGGCCCGCCTGCAGGGCCCTTCGGCAGCCGCCGCCGCAGGGTCAGCGCAGCAGCAGCCGTCGGGTTCCGCCGGTGTCGCTCCCGCCAGCCTGTACAGCGGCGGCGGTGGCGGCGGCGGCCGTCACGTGATCCTGCAGGGCACCACCACCGTCACGGTTCGCCAGATTCCCGATTTGAGGTCGGCCGACTCGGCCAGCCAGCAGCCAATCATCATCTCGGCCGCCAAGCCGACCCCGGCCGCCAGCATCAGCCTCATCCCGCCCGGTTCCGCCGCCGCTCACGCCGCCGCTGCCGCCGCCTCAGCCGCCTCCTCAGCCGCCAGCGTCTATCCGTCATTCACTGTCTCGGCCAGCGCGCATTCCTCGGTGGCGACTCTGCCGCCAGTGGATTTGGACAGCATTGACGATGGCAACTAGCGAAAAGGAATGCCGTCCCTGTCTCTTCCCCTGACCTTCGATGGGATGCCGTCCCTGTCTCTTCCCCTGACCTTCGATGGGATGCCGTCCCTGTCTCTTCCCCTGACCTTCGATGGGATGCCGCCACCACCTCTCCCCTGACCTTCGATGGCATGCCGCCACCACCTCTCCTGCCGCACAGAGATTGGCTGGTTTCTAAAACCCGGACCTTTGTACAAAATCAAAGCCAATCAATGAGTGGCATTGTGTATTTACAATGTGCTGGTGGGAGTTTTGTTCATATTTAATACAGCTTTGCATTGCGTTGTGTTCGTCTGTTGACGCGTTTTGTACTCACTTGGCTTCGACATTAATCCTAAGTTGCTGCGAGTATTTAAGGTAAATAACAAATTCATACTTACTTCACTGCTCGCTGCATAAGTTTCACTTGCTGTTGTTGAATTTGGCACCCGCCTGTAATATTGACTGCGTCCAACATTTTCCATCGCTGTTCCTCTCGAATGTTTGGCTCATTAGGCTCGAAATTGCTCTTTAATTGAATGTTATTCTTGCGTCTCCCTGTGCTTGTGTCCGTTGCTTATTGGAATGGTTAATCATTAAATTGAATTGATTATGCTAATTAGCCTTTTGCGGCTGTTAATCTTATTTGCAGGCCAATAAATAGTGTGTTTAATTTTTTTAATCGGCAGCTCAATTAAAATAGACTTGACTTTGTTTTGTTTTGCCTTTTGCCTGTGGCTGCTACCCATTTATTCTCCCTGCATCTCACGCTCTCATCCCGATACAGGGAACGAGAGAAGCAATTAATAACATTGTAAAAGCTCGATCCACAGCGGCTGCAAACTCAAATAAACAATTATTCGATAGCAGATACATCTCGACATGGTTGCCCTAGCAACCATGGACTTCTCTAGCTTCCCAAACAATCAAATGCCCATCCAGCAACCAGGGCAAGCTTCCCTTAGCAAACAAACTCTTCTAGCTTCTCTAGCAACCAGATGCCCCTCTAGCTTCCCTAGCAACCAGATGTCCCTCTAGCTTCCCAAGCAAACAGATGCCCCTCTAGCTTCCCTAGCAACCAAATGTCCCTCTAGCTTCCCTAGCAACCAGATGCCCCTCTAGCTTCCCTAGTAACCAGGCTACCCTCTCTAGCTTCCCTAGCAACCAGATGCCCCTCTAGCTTCCCTAGTAACCAGGCGCCCCTCTCTAGCTTCCCTAGCACTATGTCACTATGATTCTCCTCGTAATTTATTCTCAAGTACAGAGTATAAGGTAGGTAAATTAAATTGTCTTACTCGACTCATAGGCTTTATGACTCTACTGTATCATTTTTAGTTGACTGTGTAATAAAAGCGTAACAGATTCATAAAACCAAATGAGTCGAGTTGCGCCATTTTTATGATTTTTAGACAGGACATGTACGTAGAATACAAAATTAACACAGAATCCTAATTTTATAAACGAAAAGCTTTGTGAATATCAATAGAGCTATAGCAAAGATACAGCATATCAAAAGATGAACATTAGGTCTGCCTTCTATCGAAAGCAATAACCAGCCTCATAAACTTTTCCAAGAAACGGTAGTCTCCCGTCCTACTTGAGTAGTCCTTGGTCTTACCTACGGTGCGATGGCGTGGGCAAAGTTGAAGAACATGCGACAAACTTGGCCCCTCAATGCCTACATGTATGAAAAGTCAACGTGGGCGTGACAGAATTTTGGTGGCGCCTTCCAATCCTTTATCTCCCAGCCTCATCTTCCCCTCATCTTTGTTTCTTCTATTCTATATTCCTTTCTTTCCAGTTTCCCTGTCAAGCTGCGTTGCGCTGAAGATGCGAGCGAATTGAGTTTGTGTGACCGGGGGCGGGCCTACACAGCAGTGCCTGCTGACTCCGGTTGGGGAAGTTTCAAGTTGCCGTCACGGGTGACGGCGGCCGCGGCCCAATAGCACCGACGCCGGCCTTGGTTACCATGAAAACTATGGGAGCAAAACAATGCGGGATTTTATATCCCAAAAGTTTTGTCTCAGGGAGGGAACTCTGCGCCTCTGTCGCTGAGTTGCTGTTTATAGCTTCTTGGTCTGCTTTTAAAAGAACAGCAATTTGCCATGGGTCTTGGCTGGCACCGCCTGGCAACTCTGCTGCTTGCGGCCTTCTGGACCCCACCGGTGTCTCCGACTCCGCCTGTGCCCGCCAACGCGGCGATCTCCGACTTCGATGCCTGCTTGGCCAGCTGCTTTCGGATTCAAAGGTTTTGTGCAGCTCTTATGAGCTGGCTTTGTGACTGTGCAATCCTGTCATAGAATGAGTTGCTCCTACCACAGTGCCCCATATAGCTGCATCCTATAACTCGTAGTATCTTTGGATTTTATTCGGCTTTCTAAGACGGATTAGCAAACCAGCGCCTAACTGCGAGCCAGAGAGGAGAGATTAGAAAAAAGAGGAAAGATGTGAGAAGGGAAAGAAGATTAGAGAGAGGAGAGCAGAGAAGAGACGAAGCTTGAATTGTTATTCAGAAGTTTGGACTGGGTTTGCCACCACCTGTTCTAAGACATCGATATAATGAGTACAGAATGTCAGCAGGATGTGCACTCAATGCACCATTCGATACCCTGCCAGACACATTGTTGACTTTTGCCCGCCGACTGCGCCCGCCGGGCGCAGTGTCTGCCGCTGCCAGTCCCGGCTGCCGCGCCTGCGTCACCAGCTGCCGACCTGCCCGGAGCTTCCCGTCCAGCAGCCGGCCGTTCCGGGCTGCTGCCGTTTCAACGCCGGCCGCGACCGCTTCGCCGTCCGCTGCCCACCGACGGTCGCCGTCGGGGCCGCCTTCGCCTGCTGGTTGGCGCCGCTGCCCGGCTTGAAGCCGCCGGCCTTCGGCTGCCTCGACGGCGCCGCGGCTGTGGAAGCCCGCCTGCTGACCAGCTGGGAGGTGCGACCGGATGAGCGGCAGCCCGCTGCCGTGGCCAACATCAGCTCAGGTGCTTTTCTGGCACCTCACCTGACGCTGGGTTTAGTGCCTTCTCCCAGTTCTTATGTTGGCGCCCTTTAGCACCTGTTTTGGCGCCTCCCCTGACGTCTTGGCGCCTCCCATGACATTTTGGTTACCACCCCTGACATTTTGGCACCTCCCCTGACGTCTTGGCGCCTCTTCTGACATTTTGGTTACCACCCCTGACATTTTGGCACCTCCCCTGACGTCTTGGCATCTCCCCTGACATTTTGGCACCTCCCCTGACATCTTGGCGCTTCCCCTGACATTTTCCCGAAGCCTGACACCTGCTTTAACTGCCTGCTTTTATGTCTGTTTTGGCGCCTTCCATTCTGTCCCTTTTTTGAGCCATCTGACAAGAAGGCATTTAGGACTTACTGTTCTGTCCTGTTTTGGCGACCACCCTGACCCCTGTTTTTTCCCCGAATTCATTGGCCAAGGATCGCAGCAACGCAGCATTGACTCGCCAACAACGTTCGCCGTCCCCGAGCTCGCCGCGCCCAGTCAGGGCCGGCACAGCATCGGCGGCCGCCTGCGGCGGGGCGGCCGCGACTGCGGCAGAGCTGCAGTGCCGACCACCGTGACTGCCTACCTGCCGCTGACTGGCCTGATAGTTCGGCTGCTGGCGCCGAACCGCGGTGAGTTTTGCATCCCACTGGCATTTTTTAATTGTAAATGGATTTTGATTTTGCGCTGAAAACTTCTGCTCTTCTCCTCATCCTCCATCACAGAAGCCGACCGTCCAGCCACCTCCACAGTCCTCGTGGAGCCCCAGCCTCAGGATGCCCTGCTGACCGACTTTGTCGTCCGCGTCGACGGCTTCCGGCTGAACGGCGTCAAGCCGCGTCGGCCGCTGCCGCTGCCGCTGTCGCTGAACTTCGGCTGGCACCGGGTTACCGCCGTTGCCTCCAATCCCGTCTCCATGGCAACCGCTAACGTATGAATTGGCTTGACTTTCATGGAAATTTTGGAGAGGGGCAAGCGAGGGAAAAGATCTAGAGATTAGGGGGTGATGGGAGAAGATCTAGAGACTGGGAGGGTTAGGGAAAAAAGATCTAGAGATTGGGAGGGTAAGGGGAAAATATCTAGAGATTGGGAGGGTGAGGGGAAAATATCTAGAGATTGGGAGGGTGAGGGGAAAATATCTAGAGATTGGGAGGGTGAGGGAAAAATATCTAGAGATTGGGAGGGTGAGGGGAAAATATCTAGAGATTGGGAGGGTGAGGGGAAAATATCTAGAGATTGGGAGGGTGAGGGAAAAATATCTAGAGATTGGGAGGGTGAGGGGAGGAGATCTAGAGATTGGGAGGGTGAGGGGAGGAGATCTACAGATTGGGAGGGTGAGGGGAGGAGATCTACAGATTGGGAGGGTGAGGGGAGGAGATCTAGAGATTGGGAGGGTGAGGGGAGGAAATCTACGGATTGGGAGGGTGAGGGGAGGAGATCTAGAGATTGGGAGGGTGAGGGGAGGAAATCTACGGATTGGGAGGGTGAGGGGAGGAGATCTACAGATTGGGAGGGTGAGGGGAGGAGATCTACAGATTGGGAGGGTGAGGGGAGGAGATTTACAGATTGGGAGGGTGAGGGGAGGAGATCTACAGATTGGGAGGGTGAGGGGAGGAGATCTACAGATTGGGAGGGTGAGGGGAGGAGATCTACAGATTGGGAGGGTGAGGGGAGGAGATCTACAGATTGGGAGGGTGAGGGGAGGAGATCTACAGATTGGGAGGGTGAGGGGAGGAGATTTACAGATTGGGAGGGTGAGGGGAGGAGATCTAGAGATTGGGAGGGTGAGGGGAGGAGATCTACAGATTGGGAGGGTGAGGGGAGGAGATCTACAGATTGGGAGGGTGAGGGGAGGAGATCTAGAGATTGGGAGGGTGAGGGGAGGAAATCTACGGATTGGGAGGGTGAGGGGAGGAGATCTAGAGATTGGGAGGGTGAGGGGAGGAAATCTACGGATTGGGAGGGTGAGGGGAGGAGATCTACAGATTGGGAGGGTGAGGGGAGGAGATCTACAGATTGGGAGGGTGAGGGGAGGAGATTTACAGATTGGGAGGGTGAGGGGAGGAGATCTACAGATTGGGAGGGTGAGGGGAGGAGATCTACAGATTGGGAGGGTGAGGGGAGGAGATCTACAGATTGGGAGGGTGAGGGGAGGAGATCTACAGATTGGGAGGGTGACGGAGGAGATCTACAGATTGGGAGGGTGAGGGGAGGAGATCTACAGATTGGAGGGGTGAGGGGAGGAGATCTACAGATTGGGAGGGTGAGGGGAGGAGATCTACAGATTGGGAGGGTGAGGGGAGGAGATCTACAGATTGGGAGGGTGACGGAGGAGATCTACAGATTGGGAGGGTGAGGGGAGGAGATCTACAGATCGGGAGGGTGAGGGGAGGAGATCTACAGATTGGGAGGGTGAGGGGAGGAGATCTAGAGATTGGGAGGGTGAGGGGAGGAGATCTACAGATTGGGAGGGTGAGGGGAGGAGATCTACTACAGATTAGGAGGGTGAGTTTAGGCAAGATTCTGGCATGTCAATCACCCAACCGGCCTTGCAGCAATCGGTGTTCGTTCCTCCAACCTCGCTAAGCGCGCCAGTTCAACGGCGGGTCCGTCGGTCTGCCTCCCCTCCGACTGCGAGCAGCAGCAGCGCAGCCGAGCTGGAAGCTCCCGCCGAATCTGAAGGTTTGCCTTCGAGATTTGCTGTTGATTGGGTTGTCTGGTGCTGAGGTTTCGGGTGCTGTGGGATGGCAGGATGGCGGGTGCTGTGAGTGACGGCGGGTGCTGTCAGGTCGGAGGGGATGCTGTGAGCTGTCTGGTGCTGTTTAGTTGTGCAGCGAAGCTTTTAGAGTAACGAAATGTGTTTAGTCAGTAAGTTTTAAATCAATTTTGAATATTTGATAACCGTAACATCGGTCACGAACGATGCGTGGCCATGTGTTGCTTGCGCCTGACTCTCAGGATAATGAAACAAAGCGATGTTTTAGCCGGTCCGGTTGTACATCCGCTTCTATTGAGCTACTGCAGGGAAATATATTATTTCCACACGACCAAGATCAGCAGGTTTTATTGCTTTTGTACGCTCGTATGTGTATAAATCTGCATCAATTAGAATATTTTCATCATGTTTTATTGATTTTGTACGCTCGTATGTGTATAAATCTGCATCAATTAGAATATTTTCATCATGTTTTATTGCTTTTGTACGCTCGTATGTGTATAAATCTGCATCAATTAGAATATTTTCATCATGTTTTATTGCTTTTGTACGCTCGTATGTGTATAAATCTGCATCAATTAGAATATTTTCATCATGTTTTATTGCGGCCTGTGCACTTACAAAAGTTACCTTTTCATAATAGCAAGCGAGCCAAATAGTTATTTGAAATTATAAAAGTAAAAAATCTTGCGTTTCAGTTGCAAACCTCACGCTGGTCTCGAGTCCAATGGGAATTTTCCATCACCTGCTCGGTGAGTTGCATCGAGCACTGCGGCTGGGTGGCGACTTGATGTGTGGGGGGAGAGTTGAGAATGAAGGGAGTTTTGAGATTGATGGGAGATTTGAGATTGATGGGAGATTTGGGATTGATAAAAGATTTAAGATTGATGGGAGATTTGAGATTGATGGGAGATTTGAGATTGATGGGAGATTTGGGATTGATAAAAGATTTGAGATTGATGGGAGATTTGAGATTGATGGGAGATTTGAGATTGATGGGAGATTTGAGATTGATGGGAGATTTGGGATTGATAAAAGATTTGAGATTGATGGGAGATTTGAGATTGATGGGAGATTTGGGATTGATAAAAGATTTGAGATTGATGGGAGATTTGAGATTGATGGGAGATTTGGGATTGATAAAAGATTTGAGATTGATGGGAGATTTGAGATTAAGGGGAGACGAAATGAGGGAGATTGGAAGTGAGGGAGATTGGAGGTGAGGGAGATTGGAGGTGAGGGGAGATTTTGAGGTGAAGGGAGATTTGAGGTGAAGGGAGATTTGACGTTAGAGGAGATATTTGAGGTGAGTGGATATTTGAGGTGAGGGGATATTTGAGGTGAGGGGAGATTTGAGGTTAGAGAGGATATTCGAGGTTAAACGGGATATTTGAGGTTAAGATGGGAGATTTAAGGTTAGATGGGAGATTTGAGGCAGAGGGGTATTTGAGGTGAAAGGATATTTGAGGTGGGATAAGAGATTGAGATTAGAGATAGGAGATTGGAGGGTAGTTTTGGAGCTCGAAATACGAGCTAGGGATGTTTTCAACAAGGTCAAGAATCCCAAACCTTGCATCATAATGTTTTCCCCAAATACCATAAACTTCAGAGATCTCTCCGCCAGCTCCCGCTGTCGAGCTGAACCTGACGCTGACGTCTCCAGCAGCCTCATCTGCGCAGTTCAGTCTGCTGCTGACCGTCCCCTCCAACAGCTCCGTTTTGCTGTTGGGAAATCCTCTGGAGCTGGTGAGCAGGGACAGCTCCTACTCCACTTGGCTGATGTCGCTGAACCGCTCCGGACTTGGTGGCTGCTGCAAAATCGCTGAGTCGCTGGTGGCGTCCTCCGCGGAGTTGGAAGTCAACGCGACGCTGAACGTGTCAATGTCCAGCGGGCCCGCCAGCTGCTCGCTGACTGCCAAACTCAGCATGGAGCTGCTGAATCCTCCAGCTACCGTTCCAGCTCTGCAGTGGATCGTCGACTTGGGTAAGGCTGTGGAGCTGTCTATGGCTCAGACTGGCTGAGAGACCGGGCTGTCTATGGTTCAGACTGGCTGAGAGGCTGGCGGGGCTGTCTGTGGCTCAGACTGGCTGAAAGGTCGGGGCTGGCTGGCTGAGGCTTTTTAATTTAAAGGAAAGTCCCAGCGCTCGCTCGATCTCAATGCAGGCGCCTTTTCGCCGGAACTGGTCGCCAACGTCACGCAGCTCACCGTCGCAGTCGTTAACGGCGTCAATGGCAGCGCCGGCGTCAAGCGACTGTCCCAGCCGGGCGTGCGCATCCGACTCGCTCTGCTGTCGCCCTCCGGTGCCGTGGTCTACGAACCTCCGCTAAGCGAAGTTGCCGCGCCAGCGCTGGGACTGTGGACGGCTCGGGCGCGGCTGCAGCTGCCGGAGATCTGCGTCGGCGGGGCCAGCCGGAGTGTCGCAGCCGGCAACTCTAGCGACTCCTCGGGCGCGAAGTTTCGGTTGCTGTCCGACCTGCTGCTGAACGTTAGCTTTGGCGACGGCTCGATGGAAAATCAGACGCTTGGTGAGCTTGGGAAACTGCATGGCTGTATTTTAGATATGGCGCTTCTGTCCTCCGGTACTCCCCCACTGGTCCTTTGGCAATGTTCTCCTCCCACTGGTCCTTTGGCAATGTTCTCCCCCCACTGGTCCTTTGGCAATGTTCTCCTCCCACTGGTCCTTCGGCACTGCTCCTCCCCCACTGGTCCTTCGGCACTGCAGCCCCCCGCTGGTCCTTCGGTACCAACTTTGGAAAGTGCCGGCAGTATACTTCGTATTTTTCTGTCTCCCTGCAGTGCTGCCCGACAACTGCAGCATCACTGGCCTGTTCAGCCTGGAGCTCCGATTCCTGCCCAGCAACGTCAGCTCAGTAGTGGCCATACCTCTCGAGCCCTGGGAGTCAGTGGCAAACATTCAGCTGGTCGTCCAGATTCGGAGTGGAAACTACTCAACAGCGGTGCCGTTTAGCCATAACTACAGCTCCATTGGCAGATTCTCAATCCGTGCTGCCCTGGAGTACTACGGCCCCGAGTATACTCTGAAGTCGCAGGCTCTGAGACTGAGAAACGATAGCGTCTCTGCCACCGTTCTGGTTGACATCCCCATCTCGGGCGTCGTGCTGCAGTACGCGTTCCAGCAACCGCCGCCCCTGCCGGAAGCCGTCATCAACTTGACCAAATTGGCTGACGGCCAAGCTGTCTACAAGAATATTTTCCACAACTTTAAGCTGCTGATTGACTTTGGCACGAATTTAAACGTCAGCTGCTCAGCTGAAACGTCGGACAGCTCCGGAGCTGTTCCTCTAGCGATAAATTCTTCATACTTATTCACGCTATCGGTTGGAACGCTGAACACCAGTCTGCCGCTGGTTCTCAGCTGCTCCGTTGCGAACTGGGTCACCGCTGTCAGCGTGTCAAGAAACATCACCTACTATCAGCTGGCTTACGAATTCCAAGTCAACGGCCTGCAGGAGGACTTCACCTACGAAGGAGTGCCAAAAACAGTGCTCGCCAATGTTAGCGACGGTCCCAACATCCTGAAGCAGTTCGTGCTGTGCAGCTGGCACATCAGATCTGAGTACGGGACTCAATGGTCGCTGCTAGACGTGAGCAACCGCAGCCTCACGTTGACATTTGAATTTCCGGCCCAGTACGAAGTGAACGTCTCAGTAATTTCCATACCGGGTGGACTGGCCATCCCGATTTCGAAGATTCTCACCGTGAGTGCATCAAAGCTCCTATTCACCCAGAAGCCCTAATTCTGGCTCACTGTTTTAACTAGGTTCACTCCTTTTTCAGTTCACAGTGAACCTAAATGAGTTGATCAATGCCACTCTGTTCTGCCCCGAGGTCGTTCCGTTTCACTACTTGATGCAGCTCAACTGCTCGATCCATATATTCTCTGGTGAGTCTTGCCAGAGTGTTTATTTTTAATGGAAATTATCACTGTTTATATATAAGAATTGTGGCCTCTATTTCCCTTTAGGAAGCAACATCAATCTGACTACGGAACGGGGCGCAGAAACTGGAGCGCCCGCTGTGACCTCAGAGCGGCTGAGCCTGCCTGGAGTTTTGACCGACGACTCGATCGAGACACCGGGTTAGCTTCTGCTTTTGCGCTTTAATATTTTGTCCTTCCTGGGTTATTTTCAAGCTAGCTTGTTTTTAAGACACAATGTTACAATTGCGCACTGCAGGCGTGCCTTCGCTGCCGTCCTACGCTTTTAATCGCGTTTTTCAATTCGGCTACTTCGATGTTGGCAAAAAGCGAAACTTTTTGATTTCTCTGTCGAATCCGATCGGTCGAGTAGCAAGGACGTTCAGTGTGCACTTTTATGAGCCCGAGTTTCACTTGTTTGTGGACTGCACTGGGATACCGGATGTTCTCGAAGTTGGATCTAATCTGACTTTGCCGCTGGCCATCGACAATCTGAGAGTGTTTTCTACTTTCACTTTCTATATTGTTTTTGATTCCCAAGCCGTGGAAGCCAGTGTTACTCGCTGGAATCTCACGGACTCGTGGGATCCGAGTGTCAACCGGACCTTCTTTGTGCACAGCAAGTTTCTGGAGCAGCCTGGCAATTATTCCTTGATTTTCCAGTTGACTAATGAGCTAGACAGCATGAACAGAACCTGCCAGTTCGAGGCCGAGCACCTCCTAACGCAGGATGACATCAGCATGGCTGTTACTCCGATGGAACACCCTCCAGTGCATGGGCTGTATCGAACGCACCAGATCATGCTTATCTCAGTCACGCTGTGGAGAACCACCGATCCTTTGCTGACCTGTTCAGTCTTTTCGGACCAGAACAAGACTCTTGGCAGCTACAATAAGAGACTCATGGGCAGCTCAGCTTTTGTGAAGTCGTACAATTTCACCCATAAAGTTGCAACCGAAGGCGTTAATTCGTTCGTGTGCCAGTGCTTGAGCAAAGTGACGCGGATTTTCACGCCGACGCTGACGCTAGACTTCATGGTGCCGCTGGATGACATCCGAATCACCGTTTATCCCTATATAGCGTTTATTGGCGGGGACCCGATTTTTGTTCTTGAAAAGGTGACAGATGAGACAGATGACAATAATAGCACACTGGAAGAGGTGACAACCCCACCCTCAACTCGCTGGACGAAGGTCGGTGAGCGGTGTCCTTTACTAGATATTGGACAGCTGGAATACGTTCAGAATTGCTCCATTGCGCCGGTTAATCTTACCAATGCGACTTACGCATTGGACTTTGGCGACAGCTCTGGAGTGGTGTCTGGCGACTTTCAACTAAGCCACCTGGCCACACGATTGCTGCTTCACAATTACTCCGCCGAGGGGGTCTACCGTGTCAATGTGACCATATGGAATCCGGTCAGCAGGTCGAGCCAGGTAACAGTTGTTGTCGTGCAGCAGCAGATTTCCAATCTGACCCTGAACTGCAGCCCATCACTGCTGGAGGTTGGCCACCAGTTGAGCTGCACCGCCACGACCAGCTCTGGTCAGGGCACACTGAGCTGGCACCACTACGGCATGGCCAGGCCTCCAACCAGCGTGCTCGGCTTCGGCCTTAGCAGCCAGCCGTCAGTGCTGATTGGCAACTATAACTTCACCACGGACGGAGTTTTCCTGCCAACCGCACTGGCTATCAATAACGTAACCAATGTGTCCGTGGCTTTACCCAAACCAGTCACTGTGCAATGGCCTCTCTGGTGCATGGCCTCCGTACTACCTCATGAGACTTTCTCGGCTATAGGATCCAGCTATGTTAATGTGAAGTTCTCCCTGCTGAGGCATCGCGACATGAACATTAACCCGACCAATGCGTCGTTGAGAATTTACGTGACCAGTTTCTACGAAAATGAAAGCGTCCCGAGCACTTGCAACTCGGTGCCAAGCTTGCATACCGTGGCACTGGCGTGCGACTCTGCCAATGCGATTGACGACGACTACATCAACTGCACCGCCATCGGCATCAACTTTTGCCGTTTCGGAGTTTACAACATCTCGCTGCACGCCCAAAATCTTTTGTCGAATTGGTCATACTCTCTGGAGCATCACGTTTACAAAAAAATCGATTTAATTGACATTAGAGCGATCTTTCAGCTGCCCAACGGCCTCTACAATGTGTCTCTAACGCAAAATTTCAGCAATGGCGCCCTGCCCAGTGACACGCTGATACAACTTGTTGGAGTGGTCTACGGGGGCAGTGACTACACAACAATGTTTGAATACGAACTCTTGGTGGCCAGTAGTCCAGTTCAGACTATCAACAGCACCGAAGAGCTGGTCACGAGTGCGTCCTTCCCCATTGGCGAGTTGCACCTGATGTTTTCTGCTGAAAACAAAGTGGGAACCAAGTCGCTTGACTTCTCCGTCCCAGTGCGGCAGGCCTTCAAAATATTGGATTTGAACCTCGGGGGCAGTTGGTTTTTCAACAATCAGGGTGTCTATATCATTTCAAACTACACTCATCAGTTTCACCTGACCACGGACGCGACATTTCCCGCCGAGGGGTGCATTGTGCTGCAATTCCTGTTGCCACCAACGCTACAGCTGACGTACTACTTTGGAACGCTCTCAACTTGCGAGGGCCTGTTTCCGTTGATGGATCTGAGATATAGCGCTACAGGAATGACAATCAGCTCTGGTGCAGCTACCATCGACCTGGAGTTCAATGCCCCCGACGAACTGCACGCCCAGTACTGGGCCAGATCCAGTGTCAATCAGCTCAGTGGACGCAAGAAGTTTATTATAATAGTGGGCGTCTGTTATCCACCTACGATTTCTATTTCTATGCCAGAGGCCACCAGAGGCTGTCGCGGTTGTCCAAAGGACGAGCCGATTTTCGTCAGCTTCTACTCCAGCACCACCAGGCTGGTGGTGCACGCAGCTCTGAACTGCAGCACCAGCGATTCCGCCCACGCCAGCCTGGCTATCTACAAGATGAACATCAGCGATGCTCGCGAGGTGACCAACTCGGGCGAGGTCAGCCGAGCGATGGTCGTCGGCCCAAGCGGCTTTGCTTTAAACAAGTCGCAGCTGATAGTGAATCCCAAGCAGCTGCCACACGGCGTCTATCGCTTTGAGACCACTGTCATCATGAGCGATGAAGAGAACCTCAATGCAAGCAGTAGCGTCTACGTTCACATCGATGGCACTCCGTTGGTGGCCAGCCTGGACACGCCCGGCGATCCGCGCTCTCAGCTGCAGCTGCCCTGGGTCTCTCAGAAGTATTCAATCCGGCTGAACATGTTCGACCCGGACACCAACGAGACGAACCGGTGGGACAAAGTCACCATTCATTGGCGCTGCTATCGTCGATGCGCTCTGCCGGAAGACTTCGCGGTCGACAGGGACGGCGGCCTCGCGCTGCGACCCGACGCGGAGGACCAATGTCTCCTAGTTGACGCGATTGTGCGGAACATGCAGACAGCCGAGCTGGGAGACCCGTTGAATTGCTTCAAACTGGAGGCACAGGCGGACATGAACCGTCTCACTGGAGTCATCAAGGGAGCAGGTGAGAGCTTTTCTAGATGCCAGCACTCGCGTTACCAGGGCTGTAGTAGGTTTGCTAGAATATAAAATGCCCCTGTTCACTTCAACCAGACAAGACCAAGTGGCAGCTAACACCCGACCGGCTCAAGGAGCGGACTGAGGTGTACATTATGGCGTTCGCCAAAAAGGACAGCAGGTACGGAGTCGGCATGCAGCTGATCGAGGCGGTAGACCATAATCCGCCAATCCTGTCCATCAGGTAATTAAAACAAAAACTCATCGCAGATGTGGAGCAGGAGTTTAACTGCGAGCTTTCAATTCCACTGAATGATTTCATTTCAGGTGCGTGACAAACTGTGCAGTAAACGAAACGACCGGAATTTACTACTTCAATCGGCCCAATAAGCTCGCGATGCAGCTGTTTATCAGCAACCGGGATAGCGCATACGTGTACCGCTGCCAGTGAGTGCGACCTCTTGCTGAAACGCGCAATCAGTCATCAAGTACTTCAAATGGAAGATTAATAGATCTATTGCACTGTATTTGAGGTATCATGAGGCAGAGTAGTAGATCAGCGAAAGTATCAGGTTCGATTCCGTGCGTGGTCGCATATTACGGACTAATTTGAGACTTGTGCGCTGAAATTTGCGTGAGACTTGTGCCGATTATCGCCAATGAGGGTGCAACTGCAATATCGCAACAAGCAATATTGTACAATAGTTCTTCCGCTGTATGTCTTATTTTTTGAGACCGGAATTACTGTTTTTAGCTCGTAGAAGCTAAGTTTACATACTGTCATTTATACGCTCGTACGTCCCTGCGGTCATTAGTGGTTATGCTTGCTTCAACAATCCTGCAGATGGACTGTGAACTACACAGACGGAAACTCGAGCTCCGGCAGCGGCTTCAACCTCACGGAAATGTCCCAACTGCAGGACCTCGGCTACGAAGAAGCCAGCGCTTTGTACCAGGCCTCAACGACTGGTTTCAACGACGAGAACTTCGCTTTGAATGGCGGGGCCTTTCTGATGGGCGCCCAGAGGTCAATGGTTTTAATTGTGCGCTGCCGCAAGAGCGGCTCCACAGCCAAGGGCACCAGCTTCCTGCGCTTCCGAGTCAACTCGCCGCCCGAGTTGGTCGGCAACTGCTCGGTGTGGCCGCCTTCAGGCGTGGCGCTGACCACCGCCTTCTCCATCAACTGCACCAACGCCAGCTTCACTGACGATGATGACACATCGCTGCTGGAGTACCGGCTGGGCTGGCTCCGGCCCGACTCGAGGGGCGCCGTCACGTGGATCTACCAGGACTCACAGCTGCCACGACTCTTCTACCTGACGCAGGCGGCATTTGCAGCCCCCGGCCAGTACGACTCGCCGCCCGAGGCCCACCTCCAGCTGCAGGTGCTGGACAGTTACGGGGCCTACACCACGCTGCACTTCAGCGTGCAACTGACTGCCGCTACTGACAAGAGTGTCTGCGCGATGTTCGACGATCTCAAGAAAATTTTGAGCAAAAAGAGCGGCGCGAATGACACAACATTCCCCATCGGTGGCCAGTTTGCCGCGGTCTTCTCCCGCTCCGTTGGTTGCTTGAGCTCAGCCGTGGCAACCAGTGATGCCGTTGCTAGGAGTAACGAAGTAAGTGCGCATAACTCCTACTACTACTACTACTACTACTACTACTACTACTACTACTACTACTACTACTACTACTACTACTACTACTACTACTACTACTACTACTACTACTACTACTACTACTACTACTACTACTACTACTACTACTACTACTACTACTACTACTACTACTACTACTACTACTACTACTACTACGACTACGACTACGACTACGACTACGACTACTAGCTTGCTTTAGCTTTGTTTTGATTGCTATTCCCAGGTGGCAGAAGAACTGTTTACTCTCCTGTCAAACGCCACGGACCGCACTGAGCAGCTTCAAGTAGCCGCCTCTCTCGCCGTGCAGCTGAGCCAGGTGCGGCTGACATTCAGCCTCTTCACTCTCAGACAGCTCGCAGCCTTTGCCGATCAGCTGTGCTTGAGAGCTCAAAGCCTCAGCCAGGATGGCGGCAAAGGCGGTGGTCGCGGTGGCAAGAAGCAACTGAACAGCTACGAAAGGATCTTGGAACTCGTCACGTCCGTTTACTCTCTGGGTGGTGAGTACGCCAATTCTCTTTTTTTCTTTTCTGAGCTCATATCACTGAAGATAGCAGTGGCAGTGAAGATTCACGTTGAATTGCACATCAATTTTTCAGAAAGCTACAAGACGGCGCTGTCCGAGCTCACCAGACTCTGCATGCCGTCGGCTGGTGGCAACTCAAGCACCTCTGCTGGCCCCTCCCATGGCCTCTGCAGCGACTTCACTGGCGTTGCGGCCAGCCAGGCAAGTCTGTCTGTCTGTCTGTCTGGTCTGTCTATCTGTCTGTCTGTCTGTCTGTCTGGTCTGTCTGTCTGTCTGTCTGTCTGTCTGTCTGTCTGTCTGTCTGGTCTGTCTGGTCTGTCTGTCTGTCTGTCTGTCTGTCTGTCTGTCTGTCTGTCTGTCTGTCTGTCTGTCTGTCTGTCTGTCTGTCTGTCTGTTTGTCTGCCTAAGTGTCTGTCTGTCTGTCTGTCTGTCTGTCTGTCTGTCTGTATGTCTGTCTGTCTGTCTGTCTGTCTGTCTGTCTGTCTGTCTGTCTGTCTGTCAGAGTGTCTGTCTGTCTGTCTGTCTGTCTGTGACTGTCTGTCTGTCTGTCTGTCTGTCTGTCTGTCTGTTTGTCTGCCTAAGTGTCTGCCTGTCTGTCTGTCTGTCTGTCTGTCTGTCTGTCTGTCTGTCTGTCTGTCTGTCTGTCTGTCTGTCTGTCTGTCTGTCTGTCTGTCTGTCTGTCTGTCTGTCTGTCTGTCTGTCTGTCTGTCTGTCTGTCTGTCTGTCTGTCTGTCTGTCTGTCTGTCTGTCTGTCTGTCTGTCTGTCTGTCTGTCTGTCTGTCTGTCTGTCTGTCTGTCTGTCTGTCTGTCTGTATGTCCTAATCCAGAATCCAGAGAAGATAACGCAGCAGTACACCCCTCCCTCAATCAGGTGCTGATAAACAACATGACTCATTCGGTTGAGACCTGCGTGTCCTCGCTGATGCGACTCGCCACAGTCACAGGCGAGAGGCCGCTGACGATTCCCTCCAGCAACAGCCAGCTGACCGTGGCGCGCCAGTTCACCAGAAACTTCACCGACATGCGCGTGCCCGACCCTGCCGCCTCAGACGGCAGCTCCGTGGTGATGCCAGACGCGGCCGCCATCTTCCAGCTGAACCCCGGCTGCAACGAGACCAACGCGACCTGCGAGTTCAGCGACACGATCATCGAGCTGCTGGTGCCGGAGTACAACTACACCAGCTTCTTTCCCGTGGCTACAAACGACTCCGAGGCGGACGCGGCCCTCGCGGAGAACCGGACTCTGACCGGGCAGAGCAATGTGGTCGGCGTCCGGCTGCTGGTCGACGGCGCGGAGAAGCGAGTCTCCAACCTGACTGACCAGCAGTTCTTCACGCTCAGCATTAAAAACCAGCCGCACGACTTGTCGGTAGGGAACTGCTTTGCTTTTCTGTAAAAGTACATCCTGAAGATGACGGGAACAAGCTGCACTTTGTCCCATATTCGAAAAATTGGCAGACACAGAAGTACTTTTATATGATAGCCAATGCATTGAGTCTTTACCAGGCATCGTCAAGGTGAATGGCGAAAACTAAAGTGTAGACGAAACCAAAAGAAAATTTTCCTTGGTTTTTAGTCTGTTTTCGTGATTTTCCTTCGTCGAGCAAGCAGTTTTGAGGTTTTCCGAATTGAAAAGAGCGTGCGAATCTCTAGACACACATGATCCGTGGCCTTTCTACCCTCGAGGGTTGAAGCGTTTATTTGTCATTCTGAGCAGTTAGAAAGTAGAAAAAGCAATGTGCGAAAAAGTTTAACAGAGTTTACAGATTAACCTACAAACCTTCTAGAAACACCTGGTGCGCCACAACAAGACGGACGCATCGAACAGAATCTCGGAGTTTCTCACAGCGGTCTTTGTTCCGAATTCGGTGATGCAGTTCATTGTCAGCATTAACGTCAGCCAGCTGGAAAGCAGCAACTTCCAGTAAGTTACTTGCGAGCTAAGTAATACGAGCGTAATAATAATAATAATAACAATAACAGTCGCTGGATATCGGGCACGCACTTGCCACAACTTCTGCTGCGTCAACTTTGGTAAAAATTTCAGATTTGTTGTTCTTTTTGGCTTCAACGAGCGCCCATCGTACGACGCCTTCAGTCACATGTGCGTACTGCCCAAGCTGAATGAGTCCGTTGACAGCCTGGACGCGTGGACCTGCAACCTGGTCAGCAACTCGAGCTTCAAGCTGTTCTACACTGTCAGGGCGTTCGAGGCCAACACCTGGAAGCATCTTAATGTCACTAATCCTCAGGATTTGGGTAAATCTAAATCGCAAATGTGTGGTGGCTGTGGTCGGTTCGGTTCCCCCGCTCAGACTTCCTCCGTTGTGAAACGCACAGACTTGGCTGGCACTGTGTGGGGTTGGGACACTTACGAAGTGCTTCTACAGTTGTTAATCAGTAAATACAAGAACGATGATGTACTGTATCGGTAGCTCAGCAAATATTAGTACAGGAATAAGTACACAGGCGTTGGGATGCACTGCCCTAAGCCTGAGTAGCCGCATTTCCTGAGTAACCGGAAAAGGAGCAACACAACGACAGCGCTTACCAGATTAGACATTTAGACAGTCAGCTGCAACGGACTCGGGTCGGGCTTGTTCATTTTGTGATTTAACAAAAACAATAACACAACCACAGAAAGAGAAAAAGGGTTGAGTGGCAGCGCGAGACGAATAGACTTAATAAATTCCAACAAATTGGCTTGGGAAGAGAGAAAGGGTGAGCGAGAGACAGAGCCTCACCCAGCCAATGAGAGCCGCCCAGCGCAGCTAAAACTAGCTGAACAACCAATCAGGCCGCGCGCAAAAAGGGGGGAGGCGAACGAGGGGTTAAGCTAAGGGCCGGTCCCCCCACCCCTAACCAGACTGAACTGTGGCCGACCCAGACAACGGGGAGGGTAGAGACAAGTACAGAATGTGCTACACAAGCTTTAGCTTGAAAAAAGAGCATTCGATTCTCAATAGAACTCTGGTTTTCACCTTTCAGCCCTGAATTTACAGTCGATTGCTCCGGGAAACCCGGTGGCCATCAATTACACTCTGTACGCCATCACGTCCGTGTGTAGCTACTGGAATACCGAGATCAGCGCCTGGAGCTCGGACGGTTGCCATGCCACCAACCAGAGTCACCTATCTGCCACCGTGTGCAAGTGCAACCATCTGACTGATTTTGTTAGCCAATTCTACATCCCAATGAACGAGATTGACTTCTCCGACAGCGCCTTCCTGAAGCTGGACTCCAACCCAATTGTATTCGCCACCTTTCTGGCCATCTTCTGCCTCTACCTGGTCATTCTGATCTGGGCGCGTCGGAGAGACTGCACAGATTTAGAACTGGTCAGTTATTTGTCTGTTCAAGCTGTTAACTTACGCAAAAATTTCAGCTTCAAACACACCGTAACAGTGATTGGTCAGGTCGTTAGTAAGTTGGGAAGTCGCTGACTCTAAGCCAGGTTGGGTGCTTCTTCAGTATTAACTTCTTTGTTGGTGTCATGTTTAACCACGATTTTCTCGATAGTGTCCACCATCACGCTGAATGTTTTGGCAAACTTGCAAAAAGCACGCTTACTGTCTCTTTAACGGGGGGGGGCATCACAAACCCTAAAAATCACATTCTCGAAAATCCAAAATGCAGGCTTCATCATAAACCCGAAATATTACAAACCCTAAAAATCACGTTTCGAAAATCCTTGTAAGAGTTTTTGAGGCTTGAGGCTTGTAAGAGTTTTCGAGAATGTGGTTTTTAGGGTTTGTGATTTTTAGGGTTTATGATGGGAGGTGCGTTTCCTGGTTGTGATTTTTAGGGTTTTAGGGTGATAGCGCCCCGTACAACAGAAAGTGCATAGAAGACAAATAAAAGTCCAAACGTCTCGAAACTCCGCCCAAACACAGTCTGAACGAAGCAAATTTTGGACGAAAAATTTTGCACGTGACTGCTTTCAAGCCATCACAAATAAGTTTCGGCGTGTGAGTAAATAAAAACAGCCGAAACCCAACTTCATTCTAGGCCGGCTCAATCCCTCTGCCCGACAATGAACCCGGCGACGCCTACAAATACCGCCTGGCCGTGTGCACTGGCTTCAAGCCAAGCAGCGGCACAACTGCCAACGTGTACTTCGTCATGTACGGAACCAAGGGCGACACGGGACCCAGGCGTCTGGCGGATCCCTACCGACCTGCCCTGCGCACCGGCGACGTGAACTCTTTCCTGATGACCTGCCCGCAGAGTCTGGGCGAGATCCTCACCATCCGAGTGTGGCACAACAACGCGGGCCAGAGCCCGTCCTGGTACCTGAGCAAAATTGTTGTGAAGGACCTGCAGACGGACGAGTTCAGCTTCTTCCTGGCAGATCGCTGGCTGGCCGCTGAGTTCGGCGACGGTCGCGTTGACCAGGCCATCCCGGTGGCCAACAGCAGCCAGCTATCGAACTCGGGACCTCTTTTCATGCAGGCGACGCGCAGGAAGCTGGCCGACGATCACCTGTGGTTGTCGGTGTTCTACCGGCCGCCTAGCAGCCGGTTCACCCGAGTTCAGCGTCTCACCTGCTGCCTGACCGTCCTGTGCGGAACGATGCTCGCTAGCATCGCCTTCTACGGCAGGAACTCGTCAAACGGCCCCACGATGCAGCTGGGCCCCATCACCATCACCTTTCAGGAGCTCTACGTGGCGGTGATTTCCACGCTGCTGGTGGTGCCCATCAATCTTCTCATTGTCGGCCTGTTTCGCTACTCGCTTCCAAAAGTTGCCGCTGAAGACGCCGAGCAGCTGCGCCAGCTGCAGGCCGAGGAGAGACGTCAGGCCTCGAAGAAGTGGTACAAGCGGCGGGTGTCCCTGCCCTGGTGGAGCATCATCGTTGGCTACCTGGTCAGCCTGGCCAGCGTGGCTCTCTGCTTCTACTTCACGGTGGAGTTTGCTGGCGCGTTCGGTGAGACGAAAGCTCTGCACTGGGTGGCCTCGTTCTTCACTTCGGTTGTGCAATCGATTTTGCTGGTTCAGCCAGCCAAGGTAAGATAGAAATGTATATGGTGTCGTCTGAGTTGTTGGATTCGACATATTTGTTATTAAGTTTATTGGGTTCGACATCTGGGTTGTTGGATTCTACATGCGGGTTGTTGAATTCTGCATCCGGGTTTTTGGGTTCGACATCCTGGATTTTAACATCCAGTTTGTTGGATTTTACATTGGGGGTTGAATTCTACATCCGGATTGCTGTATTCTACATCCGGGTTGTTGGATTTTACATCCGATTTGTTGGATTCTGCATCGGAGGTTGTTGAATTCTACATCCGGGTTGTTAGATTCATTGGATTCTACGTCCAGGTTGTTAGGTTCTACATCCGGATTGTTGTATTCTACATCCGGGTTGTGGGATTTATTGGATTCTCCGTCCGGGTTGTTAGATTCTACATCTGTATTGTTGTACTTTCGTTAAAAATTCCAAAAACCTTTGAAACTACTTTCTCCTGTTTACATACCAGTTAAATCACCCGCCATTACACTCAGCTTCTCGTGGTCGCTCTGGTCACCACGCTGATCACCCGCCAGCCCGACCCGGAGGAGGATGATTACGACCAGCCTGAGGTGCGCGCCGAGCTGCTGAGAGACCCGCGCTTCGTCACCATCGTTTCGAAGCCCGAGCGCCGCCGGCTGCACCCATCTGACTCTGCCGCGGCCGCCGACCCGCTGATCCCGGACCCACCCGATCCCGCCAGCCTGCAGCAGGCGCGCGAGCGTCACGAGCGCGCCTCTGCGGCGCGGTCCGCTCTGACCGATCTGATCGCCTACCTGCTGTTCCTGTCGCTGCTGTCCATCGCCGCCTACGGAAGCCACGACCCCAACGCCTATCGACTGCACCGGACAGTGCGCAATCTGGCAGAGTTTGGCCTGTTGGGCAGCCCGGACCGACCCGTCCCGCTCAGCAGCGTGTCCGACTCGCCCAGCTTCTGGGCCTACGTGAACGCCACTCTCCTACCAACACTTTACCAGAGCGGCAGCCTCGCCCACGACGGCTTCGCCCTGCGCCTGGGCTCACCGCGGCTCCGCCAGCTGCGCAGTCGGCCAGTTGCCTGCGGGGCCGGCCGGCTGGCGTCGCTGATCGGCCTGACCGGCTGTCAGACCGAGTTCTCGGACGGGCGCGAGGCCACGCGAGCTCTGGGTGGCTGGAGCAGCAACGGCGGCGGCTCGAGTTCAGTAGTTGACAGCTGGACGCACCGCGGCTGGGCGGAACTCGGCGGCCTCCCGGTCTGGGGCCGCCTGAGCAGCTACCCCGGGAGCGGCTTCGTGGCCGAGCTGGGCGCCTCGCTGGAATCGGCGTCGGCAGTCGTTGAGTCGCTGAATTCCAGCGGCTGGATCGATGGCGGCACCCGAGCGGTGGCGCTGGAGTTCGCGCTGCTGCAGCAGGACACCAACCTGTACGCGGTGTCGCAGACCGTCGTGGAGTTCAGCGCCACCGGGCGCGCCTTCCCGCTGTTCAAAGCCAGCGTGATGCGTCTGTTCTATTACTCGGTGACGCGGCTGCTGCACGTGTTGATCGCGGAGGTGTGCAGCCTGCTGGCCATCGGCTTCTTCTGCTACCGGTTCCTCAGCCAGCTCAGGGAGGCCGGCTGTTGCAGGCTCCTCGCCACTTTCTGGAACAAATACGAGCTGTTCCTCATTCTGTTGTCCCTGGCAACCGTCTGTTGCTACGTGGCCAGATTATTGATGTCGTGGTCGATCGCCAAGGAGGTTGCAGCCTCTGGAGTGAAGCGCTTCATCAATTTTGCCTACATGGTCGCCGTTGATGAGGTTGGAATGACATGGGGGGCCTTTAGATGTAGTCAGTGCTAAAATTATATCCTTGGGTCCTCTGAGCACTGGTCTGTAATTCATCCTACTCTGCTGAATGACTACTTCAGAATATAGTAGATTACAGAGCAGAGTCTAGGTCTACTCTGCAATAGTCTACTCTATCTGAGATATATGGTTAAATCTACACGCTACCCTACTCAACAAGCTACTCGAATCAACTCCAGCTGTTTCCGCTCATCTCTAAGTGCCGCCCTACTCTAGTCTCCCACGAATTTATGTACCTTAATTTTCTCTAGCCTACTCTAATTTTTCAGCTACTCTATGCTACTCCACTCCACTACAACACAATCTACTTTACTCTGCTCTATTCTATCCTGTTCTTATCTAGTCTACCCAACTTTAATTTATTCTACTCTATTCTATTCTATTCTATGCCAGTTTATTCTATTTTCTTATACCATATTCTATTCTACTCTACTCTACTCAATACTCTACTCTACTCGCAGGCCTTCACGGACCTGATGGGCCTGATGGTATTCTTCTACTCGGTCCGCATGGTGAGGCTGCTGCAGTTCAACAGGAAGCTGTCCCTGTTTGGCTCCACCTTGATGTACATCGGCAGCCGGCTGATGGGATTCCTGCTGGTGTTCTGCATCCTTTTTCTGGCCTTCTGCTTCCTGCTCCACCTGACTTTGGGCAGCCTGCTCACTGAGTACAACACCATGATTGCCACCGTAGAGACTCTGCTGGTTACTATGCTGAGTAAGACTTGAACCTTGCGCCCATCCTGAGTGAATTTACTCGTAGGTTCGCTTATGAGCCCGTGGAGTTTATGCGGTAGCATTTTAGCAATACGCTCTGAGCTCCTGTCCATTTGAGCTGTTACCTTTGAGCTCATTTCCATTTGAGCTGTTACCTTTGAGCTCATGTCCATTTGAGTAATTCCCTTTGATTTCATGTCCATTTCAGTAATTTAATTTGAGTTCCTGTCCATTTGAGTAATTCCCTTTGAGCTCCTGTCCATTTGAGTAATTCCCTTTGAGCTCCTGTCCATTTGAGTAATTCCCTTTGAGCTCCTGTCCATTTGAGTAATTCCCTTTGAGCTCATGTCCGCTTGAGTAATTCCCTTTGAGCTCCTGTCCATTTGAGTAATTCCCTTTGAGCTCCTGTCCATTTGAGTAATTCCCTTTGAGCTCATGTCCGCTTGAGTAATTCCCTTTGAGCTCCTGTCCATTTGAGTAATTCCCTTTGAGCTCCTGTCCATTTGAGTAATTCCCTGTGAGCTCCTGTCCATTTGAGCTGTTACCTTTGAGCTCATGTCCATTTGAGTAATTCCCTGTGAGCTCCTGTCCATTTGAGTAATTCCCTGTGAGCTCCTGTCCATTTGAGCTGTTACCTTTGAGCTCATGTCCATTTGAGTAATTCCCTGTGAGCTCCTGTCCATTTGAGCTGTCACCTTTGAGCTCATGTCCATTTGAGTAATTCCCTGTGAGCTCCTGTCCATTTGAGCAATTCCCTTTGAGCTCTTGCTGTTCTCCTTCAAGTCTTCATGCCCGTCTGAGCAGTTCCTCATTTCTCATTGGCGAAAAAGCCACGGGGATTTAAGGGCTTCTGAAAGCAATAAAGAAATGCCCGCAACGAATGCAGCTGACGAAGCCCGGCCATTTGCAGACAAGTTCAACTACCAGAACATCCAGTCTGTGGGCGGCAGCTACGCCAGCGGCATCTTCGCCCTGTTCACCCTGGTGATGAACTTCCTGTTCATCAACCTGCTCATCTCGCTCATCACCGAGGGCTTCAGCCTGGTGAAACAGGACGCCGAATTGCAGGAAAATGAAATTGAGATGGTCGATTTTGTGCGGGAGCGCCTGGCGCAGGTCTTCGGCTTTGCTAACCGAGACCAGGTGCGCAAAATGTACAAGGCAGCTCCAGGTGAGATTGAGCTTCCAATCCTGATAAATAATCCCTGATCCCTGACTAGCAATCCATTGCATTCCTGTCCATAATCCCTGATAGGCTAGACTAGCAATCCATTGCATTCCTGTCCATAATCCCTGATAGGCTAGACTAGCAATCCATTGCATTCCTGTCCATAATCCCTGATAGGCTAGACTAGCAATCCATTGCATTCCTGTCATCCAACCGGTCAGATATGACTGTGAAGCTGGACGACCGCGGCAACAGGCTTGAGCGCTCAGCCGAGCGATTCTTCCGCCGGGAGGCCGGCCAGGACCTCCCCGAAGAGATTCAGCGAGTGAAGACCGTCGTCTGCTCGGAAGTTTAAATTTGGCTGTTGGGCAACAAAGAAAAACTTTTAATGATAGAAGAAGTCTGGATTTAGCGATTGACAGCTCTGTTTTTAATGATGTAACCTTTTGTACTTCTAACACTAGTTGTCGAAAACCGAATTCTGCTTTAAAATGCATTGGCGAGTTAGGAATCTCCCATTCTTAGCTCTAAAATTAGCGATTGCTTCTCGTTCTGCCCTTCTGATGTTTATTTGGTCGGAGCTTGCCTTCACAAGATTGAACTTGGTTCTGGGAGAATGCTAAGTCTTCGTAGACGGTACGACAGTTGGAGTCATAGGCAGCTTAGGTCATAGACAACTTGGGTCATAGACAGCTTGGGTCATAGACAGCTTGGGTCATAGACAACTTGGGTCATAGACAGCTTGGGTCATAGACAGCTTGGGTCATAGAAAGCTTGGGGCATAGACAGCTTGGGTCATAGAAAACTTGGGTCATGGACAGCTTGGGTCATAGACTGCGTGGGTCATAGACTGCTTGGGTCATAGACAGCTTGGGTTATAGACAGCTTGGGTCATGGACAGCTTGGGTCATAGACTGCTTGGGTCATAGACAGCTTGGGTTATAGACAGATTGACTCATAGACAGTTGAGGTCATAGACAGCTTGAGTCATAGACGGCTTGGGTCATAGACTGTTTGGGTCATGAAAAGCTTGGGGCATAGACAGCTTGGGTTATAGAAAACTTGGGTCATAGACAGTTTGGTTCGTAGAAAATTGGGTCATTTACATTGTACTGCTTCATAGACTGTTTGAAAAGAAAAATCAAAACTTACTATCTCGCTAACGCATTCCGAATCCAACTAGACCCTCAATTTCTTTCATAAATTGGTCCCATATTTTGCCCACCATTACACGTAGGAGCACCACGTTGAGGCGAACAAAAGTTCTAATGTTTTTTCTCCCCTCTTTTTGGCAGTTTCGTAGCCTTTTTCTTCTCTCCAGCATATTGATATTTTTCTATATTAGAAAGAATCTTCATATACTCTAAGTAGTTCGCAAGCGTTTTTTGAAAGCGATTAGTAGGATTATCACCATGTTTGGAAGTACCAAAACAATTGCTTGATATTGACGCTACCAGCTTATTCTATAAAACTATCTACTGATGTATGCTACTTTCAGTAGGCCTAATTGTCTTCTAGAAAGCTAATACTCGTTTATCTGTCACTCGTATGCTTCTCTCTACTGTTTAAACAGCAATCAGTCTCGCTTCGTTATTTAAAACTCTTTGCTGTGCTTTTCTGCTTCAGCTACTAGTAAGTAGCAATCAAAGAATATTTCTTAATTTTCCATCGAACTATTTAATTTTTTTAATTCTTGTTGCTACCCCAAAAATTTTATTATTTTTCTTGAGGAAATAAAAAACGCACGAAAGTTTTCAAATAAAGGTTTCAACCAGCAGCACAAATCCGGTCATTGATGATTGTTTTCATTTTAGAATTAGAAGCTTTTTGAATATTTCTGTACACTGAGTGAGTGAGTCTGAGTGGGAACTGGCCGAGACAACCCTCGTTGTTTCGTTTCGTGAATACGAAAAGTTTTCGGTTTGTGGCCGTTTGGTCATGTGGATGCTCGAGTCATAGACGTTTTGTGACATGGACAATTGCGGTCATAGTTTTGGACATAAACCATTTAGGTCATATATACGAGTAGCTTGGGTTAACGACAGTTCGTGGGTCATAGATAGTTTGGGGTCATAGACAGTTGAGTCATAGACAGTTGGGGTCATAGACAGTTGGGGTCATAGTTTTGGACAAAAAAACCGTTTAGGTCATATATAGCTTGGGTTAACGACAGTTCAGTGATAGCTAGAGTTACAGACCATGTGGTCAAAGACAGTTTGTGGGTCATATACAGTTTGGGTCATAGACAGTTTGTGGGTCATAGACAGCTTGCGTCATAGACAGTTTGTGAGTCATAGACAGTTTGAGTCAGTTTGTGGGTCATAGACAGTTGGGTCATAGGCAGTTTGTGGGTCATAGACGGTTGGGTCATAGACAGTTTGTGGGTCATAGACAGTTGGGTGATAGACAGTTTTTTGGGTCAGATAGTTTGGGGTAATAGATCGTTGGGTTATAGACAGCTTGGGGTCGTAGACAGTTAATGTTAGAGAAAATTCGTTTATTCGCAGCCAGACTTCACTCAACTCCTAAGATTATACTAGTTAGTTTGTTTAATCCAACTCAATATTTCTGTGTTCGAGCAGCAAATCTCGCATGACCATTGCTCGGATGCTTACAGTTCTGCGACTAAAACTAGCAAAAAACAACATGGAAAGCAAATATTCAGCTGAATCGCCAAGCTCATCTACTGCTGAGTTCATCCACTCGTAAACTATAAAACTACTGCAAATAATAAATGAGCCACGAAAGCGCTAACAGAAAACTGCTGATAGCGTACGGAACTAAGGAGCGGGTGAATTTAGGAACTAAACAAATTTCGCATAGCAACACAACGTGGAACGATAAAAGTACGGCGACAACCCATGGGAGTTTGAATTTGTTGGAGATTTTTTTCCAAAAAGTAAAATAAAAAACGACTTTGTCTGTGCAAAGAACGGAGTGCAAAAATATCGGCCTTCAATCAAGTTTCCATTGATCTTGCTTTGCCTCGCCTCGGAATTTTCAAAACAAATCGCCGTCCTTGTACTTTCGCCATTCTTGCACTTTAGCCGTCCTTGCACTTCAGCCATCCTTGCACTTTAGCCGTCCTTGCACTTCAGCCATCCTTGCACTTTATCCGTCCTTGCACTTTAGCCGTCCTTGCACTTCAGTCATCCTTGCACTTTCGCCGTCCTTGCACTTCAGTCATCCTTGCACTTTAGCCATCCTTGCACTTCAGTCATCCTTGCACTTTCGCCGTCCTTGCACTTCAGCCGATCTTTTGTACTTTTCGCACTTTAGCCAATTCTCCTTGCACTTTACTCGTACTTGCACTAAAGTCAGCGGCCAATCACGTGACTGACATTGTAGTCGCCGCAGGCGTACTGCCACGGCTGCAGCTTGGCCGGGATCGGGCCCAGCAGGTCGTCCAGCCAGTAGGAGAGGCCGCTGCCCGCTGTGAGACCCACGCTGTAGCTCAGCGTCATCAGATTGCCTGCGGGCGGCGAGTCGGAGCGGGGAAGCTGGGTTGGAGAGTTGAAGGGAGTGGGGGCGATGAATTTTCCCTGAGCGCGACTCATCCGACCATGAGAGGGCAGTGCAGCAATCAGAAGCCCGGAGACAAAACCTTAACGAGGACACCGGGTCCTGTAATTACCTTTCCTAAGAGCCAGACGGGGCCTGACATCCTGACGACTCTGCCCCCCTGCTGATGGATTGAGAAATCTGATTATTCTGTCAGGTGGGAGAGCAAATCCGCTGGAACACCCTCCTTGCTGCCTGTCTTCTTCAAGCTTTTTGTTTTCTGCTATTTTCTACTGTTAGCTTCAACATTCTGTCTGTCTGTCTGTCTGTCTGTTCTGTCTGTCTGTCTGTCTGTCTGTCTGTCTGTCTGTCTGTCTGTCTGTCTGTCTTAGTGTCTGTCTGTCTGTGTGTCTGTCTGTCTGTCTGTCTGTCTGTCTGTCTGTTCTGTCTGTCTGTCTGTCTGTCTGTCTGTCTGTCTGTCTGTCTGTCTGTCTGTCTGTCTGTCTGTCTGTCTGTCTGTCTGTCTGTCTGTCTGTCTGTCTGTCTGTCTGTCTGTCTGTTCTGTCTGTCTGTCTGTCTGTCTGTCTGTGTGTCTGTCTGTCTGTCTGTCTGTCTGTCTGTCTGTCTGTCTGTCTGTCTGTCTGTCTGTCTGTCTGTCTGTCTGTCTGTCTGTCTGTCTGTCTGTCTGTCTGTCTGTGTGTCTGTCTGTCTGTCTTAGTGTCTGTCTGTCTGTGTGTCTGTCTGTGTGTCTGTCTGTGTGTCTGTCTGTCTGTATGTCTGTCTGTCTGTCTGTCTGTCTGTCTGTCTGTCTGTCTGTCTGTCTGTCTGTCTGTCTGTCTGTCTGTCTGTCTGTCTGTCTGTCTGTCTGTCTGTCTGTCTGTCTGTCTGTCTGTCTGTCTGTCTGTGTATTTGTCTGTCCGTCTGTCTGTCTGTCTGTCTGTCTGTCTGTTTCGCAAAGGAAATTTGAAGTAACCCTAATGAGATGCAGATCAAGTCAGACATCAGGGGGTTAAAGTGTTTCCTGTTGCTAATCGAGTTTTCTCTGTAGCTCAAACTTTCTGATATTTCGAAATCCCGTTTGATCCTCTTGTCCTGTTTAATTTCGAGATAAGAAGTGCAAGGCCGCGACCAAGATGTCCAATTTAGTAACGAAATGAAACGGAGTTTAAAAGTAAACAAGGTCATACCCCTTCTCCCTGATGGGTTATACCTGATCTCCATTCTCCCCCGATCCCTAATCTTCCAGATCCATTAGCTCGTATCTTCCCAGATCACCATTCTACCCAGAACCCCAATCTCCCAGATCCCTAATTACCCAGATCCCCAATCTCCCAGATCCCCAATCTCCCAGATCCCAAATCTCCCAGATCCCCAGTCTCCCAGATCCCCAATCTCCCAGATCCCCAATCTCGCAGATCCCCAATCTCGCAGATTACAAATATCCAAGATCCCCGATCTCCCAGATCCCCAATCTCCCAGATCACAAATCTCGCAGATTACAAATATCCAAGATCCCCGATCTCCCAGATCCCCAATCTCCCAGATCCCCAATCTCCCAGATCCCCAATCTCCCAGATCCCAAATCTCCCAGATCCCCAATCTCCCAGATCCCAAATCTCCCTGATCCCCCAATCTCCTAGATCCCAAATCTCTCCAGATCCCAGATCTTCCAGATCCCCAATCGCCCCAGATCTCCAATCTCCTAGATCATAAATCACTTAGATCCCCAAATCTCCTAGATTCCTAATCTCCTAGATCCCCAATCTCCAAGATCCCCAATCTCCAAGATCCCCAATCTCCAAGATCCCCAATCTCCAAGATCCCCAATCTCTCAGATCCTCAATCTCCAAGATCCCCAATCTCCCAGATCCCCAATCTCCAAGATCCCCGATCTCCAAGATCCCCAATCTCCCAGATCCTCAATCTCCAAGATCCCCAATCTTCCGGATCCCAAATCTCCCAGATCCCCAATCTCCCAGATCCCCAATCTCGAGTTTTCAAATCTCCTAGATCCCCAAATCTCCCAGATCCCCAATCTCCCAGGTCCCAAAACTTTCATCAGCCGGAATGCCCCAGCCGCCAGCCCCTCTCACCGGCGATCTCCCTATGCGAGCTCTGCACAGTCTTGGGCGCGTTGATCATCGGCAGGCTGCCGAAGTAGCCGTTGGTGGCGCCGAGCAGGGCGGTGACGAAGCAGGCCCAGGACTCGCTGCTGATGTGCGGCCGCTGCCTGGGGCTGGCGCAGCTCATGAACAGCGGCACCAGGCAGACGCGGAAGATGCTGCAGGCCAGCAGGGGGCCGCCGCGCCAGGCGATGGGGAAGGCGGCCAGCAGCTTGCCGACGAGGTCGCTGCCGTTGAAGACGGCCATGAGCAGGACGGGCATCCAGTCGCGCAGGCGGCAGGACGGGATCTCGGACTCGATGCCGGGGAAGAGGCTCAGGCTGACCAGGTAGCAGAGGGCGATGGCGGCCATGTACAGCCAGACTTTGTGCGCGATGTTCAGCCTGGTCTGCAGGCCGGCTGCAGTGGCGTTCGGTGGCGGGGCGATTGGAGCTGTGGAGCTGCAGAGCTCTTAGCCAAAATCTGTTTTTTTCACTGTTATGATTAGCCTTGCCAATTCACTTTTTGCGCTTGTCTTTCTAAGGTCAGCTTTCGGCCACTCCAAATTAAGCTTTCGTGGCTCCGATGCCCTCTCTGAGAAGTCAGAAATCAGAACAACCGTTTCTCAATTCCCTGGGTTCCTGAGTCCCTGTGTTCCTGAGTCCCTGGGTTCCTGAAACCCTGTGTTCCTGAGTCCCTGGGTTCCTGAAACCCTGTGTTCCTGAGTCCCTGGGTTCCTGAGTCCCTGGGTTCCTGAGTCCCTGGGTTCCTGAGTCCCTGGGTTCCTGAGTCCCTGGGTTCCTGAGTCCCTGGGTTCCTGAGTCTCTGGGTTCCTGAGTCCCTGGGTTCCTGAGTCCCTGGGTTCGATTCCGCCGGGTTGACTCATGCGCTCATGAGGAGCAATTCCGGAGGTCGGCGGAAAGCGCATCCTGAATTGCCTTCTCCCTTCGCTGAATCTCCTCCACTCTGACACCTCGGGAGATCTTTGGGATCAGCTGGATGGACAGACCGAAAATCAAGGAAGCTCACGGATGCGTACTCAGGCACACGCTGCTCACACAGGGTGTACAGCGGCTCCGAATTTCTCAGAATGGCACGACAAGTCCCGGGTCACTTTTCCCCGCCCCGGAGTCGAACCCAGTTGCTCCGGCGCGAGATTCGGGGGGGAGGGGTCCTGCCTACGACGGTTCCTCACCTTCCACTCCCAGGTGCCGCGGCGTCCGCCTGGCCGAGGCAGCCGCCACCGTCGATTCGCCGTTGTCGAGCAGGTCGGCATCGGCTCGATTCGGAGGCGGCGGGCTCAGCACCGCCTCGCTGACATCCAAGTAGCCGAGGTCCATCATCTCGGGCTGGTAGGCGGGGTTCTCCAATCCAGGCAGCATCCGCTCGCGGTCCTCGGCTATCCGAGGACGTTGAGGAATTTCCGACTGCTGCTGCTGCTGCTGCCGAGTCGGCCGGATGAACTGCCGCACGAACTGCGACTTCACGGCCAGGGTGAAGGTGAGCAGGCAGAGCAGCAGCAGGCAGCTGGACAGGATGAAGAACAGCGCAGTGCTGGGCGCCGCCGATGCCACGGCGCTCTTCGTGACGATGCGGTTCAGCGAGACGATGAAGCCGGCGCAGCTCTCGCCCAGCATCACCGCCTGGGTGTAGCGGCGCGGCAGCAGCGAGGCGTAGCCGTAGAAGCTGGACTGCTGGACTGCAGGCGGCGGTTGGGCGCGGGTTCGAATCTCAGGGTTTGATTTGTTATATGGTGTCTCTGTAGGTGTGTCAGGTATCCCAGGGTAGGTGTGTCAGGTATCTCGGGGCAGTTGTGTCAGGTATCTCAGGGCAGGTGTGTCGGGTATCTTGGGGTAGGTGAGTCAGGTATCTCAGGGCAGGTGTGTCAGATATCTCGGGGCAGGTGTGTCAGGTATCTCAGGGTAGGTGTGTCAGATATCTCGGGGCAGGTGTGTCAGGTATCTCAGGGTAGGTGTGTCAGGTATCTCAGGGCAGGTGTGTCAGGTATCTCAGGGCAGGTGTGTCAGGTATCTCGGGGCAGGTGTGTCAGGTATCTCGGGGCAGGTGTGTCAGGTATCTCGGGGCAGGTGTGTCAGGTATCTCAGGGCAGGTGTGTCAGGTATCTCAGGGCAGGTGTGTCAGGTATCTCAGAGCAGGTGTGTCAGGTATCTTAGGCAACCCCCAGGAAACCAAGCAACCCAGGTAGCCCAGGCAACCCCCAGGAACCCAAGCAACCCAGGTAGCCCAGGCAACCCCCAGGAACCCAAGCAACCCAGGTAGCCCAGGCAAACCCCAGGAACCCAAGCAACCCAGGTAGCCCAGGCAACCCCCAGGAACCCAAGCAACCCAGGTAGCCCAGGCAACCCCCAGGAACCCAAGCAACCCAGGTAGCCCAGGCAACCCCCAGGAACCCAAGCAACCCAGGCAACTCAGTCAACACGAGAAACCCAAGCAGCTCACCTGTGCATCCCAGCGACACGATGCCAGCGCTGATGAGGGTCAGCCGATACGACCACTCAGGCGGGAAGATATTCAGGATGATGTCAAAGAAGGTGGTCAGGAACAGCACCACGATGGCAATCATGTAGCCGAAGGTGATTCGCCAGCGAAGGTGCACCCGGTTTACCAGGGCGTTGGTGAGCAGCACGCTGCCCAGCATCACTGTGATGTAGGTCATGCTGATGTCGAACACGATCAGGTGGCTGTCGAAGCGCTGCTGATAAAAGTCCACCGCGTTCACGAAGCTGTTGTAGGGCAGCAGGAAGCCGACGCCGGCCAGCACCATGGACAGGTACACCAGGTGGTAGCGGTCCCGCAGCTCCAGCCGGCTGTCATCGACTTCGTCCAGCTGCTCGAAACGTCGCCGCCGACTCGCCGGCTGTTCGTCATCGACAACTTCGTCGGCTTCCTCGCCAACTTCGTCGGCCTCCTCCACAAATTCAGCGGCTACGGCAGCCGGCGGCGCGGTCGCCCGCGGCATGGCGAGGCTGGCCGGGCGCCGAATCGAGGAAGCTGGGCGGTCGGCAGCTTCATCGTTCAGGCTGATCGAAGTGTAAGCCCCGGGTTCCATTGGCCAGATCCGCTGCGGCTCCGCCAGCGCTGCCAGCCGGCCCGGTCAGTTTTGTGCCGCTCAGCTCCGCGGCTTCTCCCGCCTCCCCTCCCCGCCTTCCCCGCCTTCCCCGCCTGTGCGCTCCGTGGATGAGGGGATCGGACAGGGAGTTGGGGATCGGACAGGGAGTTGGGGAATCAGGCACGGGAGTGTACAGGCGGGTTGAGGTTGTTATTTGGGAGGAGAGATGAAGGAGGCTGCGGTAGCAGCAGCCAGTACAGTTTTCCGCTGTCTGCCTGCCTGTCTGAATCCCCTTTCCCAAATCCACCCTGCGCAGCGCACGGCCCAGCCCGGCGCACAAGTCTGTCATCGGGCGCGAAAGCAACTCCAGCACTACTAGATAGTAGAAATGCACGCTAATTAAGCCTTTTTATAAATGTCTGAGCAGCATTCAGACAAGAACTGCTCAAGTGGAAGGACGGGAGACTGCGAGCCGTACGTTTCTTAGAAAACGTTTATGAGGCTGGTTTTTTCCGAAGACTACACTATAGAGATAGGAATTTTTCATTTTTTCAGCACAAAAATTTGTTTTTGCTTTCGATAGTAGGCAGACCCAATGCTCCTCTTTTGATATGTTGTGCCTCTCTTATAGCTCTATTGATATTTATAAAGCTTTTTGTTCAGAAAATCAGGATTCTGTGTTAATACTTTGTTCCACGCACAACTGCACATGTCCTGTGCCGAAAAAGCATTAAAATGGCACGGCTCGGCTCATTGGTTTTATGAATCTATTCTGTCATTTTTAGCTCACTGTGTAACAATATGTGTAACAGAGATGATTAAATAGATTTATTAAACCAAAGATTCGAGCTGTGCCATGCATTTTTATGATTTTTAGGTGCAGGGAATGTCTGTCTTCGCACCTTCTCAAACACGAATCAATCATCAATCACTGGGGCATTCGGTGCAGCCCCAGTGCGCCAATCAGCACTGCGCATCAGCACAACGGACCGCATGTGTGTCTGCATCAGCTGTGACTTCGGTAGCCATGTGTGTCTGCATCAGCTGTGACTTCGGTAGCCATGTGTGTCTGCATCAGCTGTGACTTCGGTAGCCATGTGTGTCTGCATCAGCTGTGACTTCGGTGGCCATGTGTGTCTGCATCAGCTGTGACTTCGGTGGCCATGTGTGTCTGTATCAGCTGTGACTTCGGTGGCCATGTGTGTCTGCATCAGGTCTGACTTCGGTGGTCCACTGGCCTTCACCAAGGATACTCCGACTTCGCTTGATCAAGCCTTCACATCGGAGCAAACCTCAGCTGCGGAGCTCGGCTTACGCACCCGAGGTGTGTTGCACTGCAGCTGCAGCATCTTCATCTGGCCGCAGTCATGCAGAACTGCAAAGGCAAATATAATTATAAATGCCTGAAATTTTTGTCACGCGCAGCTCAAGTTCGCTGGAGAGGGCCGGAGCGTGTTGACCCCGCGGGTAGAACTGGCGAGACAGACAGAAATAAACTGGCATATGATCGACCGTTACAGGGGGAGTGAGAGCTTGGCACCTGGGCCTGTGCTCAGTTTGCTGTGTTTGTCGAGACTGTGTTTTTCTCTGCTGGCGCTCAGCGGTGCGGAGAGGCGCAGCGAAGGAAGAGGGGGGAGGGGGGTCAGAGAAGAGAGCAGAGCGGTTGGCCCCACCGCAAGCCCCCCTCAGACCGCAGACTCAGCTCTCTTCCGCTCTCTCCATTTCTTTTCAAAAAGAGAGCAGGCGGGTCAACGGCAAAGCCTGACTCTGAGAGAAGAAAATGTTGAGGCCAGCGGAGCCGCTGAATTGAAACTCGTCATTGCTGAAGCTGCTCAAGCTGCTCAAGCTGCTCAAGGCCTCTCCCCGGTTATGATTGCCGACGACTCCGAGCGGGCGCTGACCTCCGGCCTGCTCAGCGCGCTGGGAACCGAGGCGCGCCAGATCCCGCTGCGCCCGACCACGGCCGGCCTCACCCGTCGGGCCCGCCTGGCCAAGCCGACGGCGCCTCTGCCGCTTGAGGAAGACGGCGGCTCCGGCGGGGACGGCGGCCTGCAGCTGCCGCTGATCGACGACGCTCGCCGACAGAAGCGTCGGAAGCGGCCACCAGCTGGCGGCTCCAGTCCGGACCGGCTGGAAGCACTCGGCCCCCGGCGCCTCGGCCGAACAAGGCGAGTCGGCGACTCGACCTGCCACGGCCGCCGCATCCTGGCGTCGACGCCGCTCGGAGACGTCGCCGAAGCCGATGGCTGCCGATGTTGCCGATTGCGTCAACACGCGCTACGCGGTGCTGAACGGCCGCACCCGGACGGAGGCCAGCGATTTCGAGGCCTTCAGGCGGCGCTACGGCCGCGGCAGCGAATGGGGTCGCGTGGCGTGGGCGGCCCGCTGCATGGAGCAGTTCCTCACCGCCTACTCCGTGCCGATCGCCTTCGTCAACGGCGAGAAGCTGGCGGCCCTGGCTGAGCAGCTCGACTTGTCCGGCCGGCGGCCGACCGGAGCTCAGCTTCTCGACTGTCTCATCAACCGGTCGGACGTGGCGCGGCTGGTGTCGCAGCCCGGCCGGCGGTTCTCCGGCCCGGACGGCCGGTTCCGAGCCTGCGCGCTCATCCAGGCCCGCTGGCGCGGCTTCGCGCAGCGCCGCCGCTACCTGGAGCTGCGGCGCCGGCGCCAGGCGGCCGTTGTCATCGCCACGGCCTGGCTGCTGCAACTGCGCCGGAGGGTCGCCCGGGTGCGTCTCAGCGAAGCCCGGTCGCAGCACCTAGACGGCTACAGGCGCAGGCTGCGGCTGCTCGCCAAGAACTGGGCGGACTGGCAGCGCCAGCGCCGCGTCCTGGTGCACATCCCGTCGGCTGGGCTCTCGGAGCGGACGCGGAGTCGTCTCGGCGATGACGGCATCGACCAGCTGCAGGCCGGGCAGATGGCGCGGTTGTGCGACATCCGCGACCCAAATGTTGACGTCGTGCTGGTCTGCCCGCGGCCGGTGAGCCCGGAGGTGGCGCAGTACTTCAGCCGGCTGGCGGGCCTTCAGCCTGCCATCCGGTCGGGCCGCGCCGAGGACCAGGCGGACGCCAGCAGGAGGTTTCGCCTGGTGGTGCCGGAGGCGGTCGGTCAGTTCCGCGGGCTGCCGCTGTGCCTGTCCACCCTGCTCAACTACTCGCCGAAGGCGCTCCGCCAGATTCGCGAGGTGGTGGTGGGCCGGCGGGCCTTCATCGTGCCCGGGCTGGCCTGCGCCGACGACCTCGCCGTGGCCGACCAGCTGGACCTGCCGATCCTCTGCCCGGAGCCCGGCGCCCTACGGCTGTACAGCGGCAGCGCGGGAGTCGGAGAAATTCTTCGAGCTGCCGGGCTGCCGATGCCGCCGGGCGAAGCCGGGCTGGCGGCGTCGGTCGAATGTCTGGCTGACAGGCTGGCGGCGCTGGTCACCTCCAACCTGGACGTCGGCCGGTGGCAGGTGACGCTGGAGGATTCGGTCGACGAAGCGGAGGACGCGGATCGAAGCCGGCGGGTGTTCGACACGGAGCGACTTCGCTGTCGCCAGTGGGCGCTGGAGGAGCGGCAGCGGCTTGGAGAGGCGTGGTCAACGTCTTGGAGTCAGGAGGGCGTCAAGCTGAAGGTGCTGGAGGAGCTTCACCAGTCCGACTCGGCAGGGCTGAGCGGCCAGTGCGGCCGGGAGTTCCTGGCCGAGTTCGCCGCTCGCGGAGGCTGCATTCGAGCGTGCGCGGACGGCAGGGCGGCTCGGGTCAGCGCCGACCTCTGCGTTGAGCCGAGCGGAGCTGTGCGGCTCGTCAGCTGCGCGGACGGCGGCGGCAGCGGCGGTCCGAGGTTCGTACCCCAGTCAGCGCTGCCACCGAGCCGCCTCTCCGAGCTCTGTGGCCGGCTCGGCTCGGCCTGCTTCGAACGACGACTCATCGGGCACGTCAGCGTCGAATTCGACGTGTTCCAGGAGGGCGGCAGCTCCGCGCCTGCCGTGCTGACAGCCGGGCTGCGGTTCGGCTACTCGGACACGGCCGCGATGGCGCAGCTGCTGCAGTTCGCCACCAACTCCAGCCTCGACCCGGTTGGCCACGAGCTCACGATGAGGCGGCGGCTTCCCGGCGGCGGCGGCGGAGGCAGCAGCAGCGGAGTTCGGCACCGACCGCGCACCGCCGCTGCTGCAGTCGGCTCCACCGGCAGTGGTCGTCAGCGTCGATTTGCCGCTCTGTCGGCCGGCCTGCGGCACTCCGGCCTGGCCGCCGTGGACTTCGGCGTCTTCTTCCAGCTGTGCAAAGCCCGTGGCGTCGGGTTCGACGTCGCGGACCTCACCGGCACCGTCTTCTGCCTGGCCGAATCGGCTCGGCGCGACCGCCTGTGCGTCCTGACGGTGTCGAACGGGTCGCATCGGGCGCGGGCGGAGTTCGCGCGGGTGCTGGCCGCCATCAACGAGGAGCTGGGCGCGGCGGAGTTGTCGAACTTCGCGGACTACCTGCCGCCGGAGGGCGAGAGAGTCGAGCGGCTGAAGGCGCGGGGCTCGGAGGCCTGACGGAGAAAATCTGCTCAGGAAAGCAATGTATAAGAGAGATGAAACAGCGGCCAAAACACACGCCGGCTTCGGCTGACCTTCAGATATCTGGCAAACTATACAGCTAAACACTGAAGAGCTGCTCTCCCACTAATGCGTTTTGAAACTGCATATAAACTGTGCTTTTAAGTTTCCATAATTTTCAAGTGCGTGCCAGACACTCTTACTGCAAGTAGCCAATTTGGAGTTGTATGGAGTTGAAGTACTACTCACAGTACGAACTTTGATTAGCGATGTACCTCGCTGAGTGTGATTGAAATGTTATTTATGCTTTGCATTTTAGCTCTGGTAGGGTAGCAGTGAAGGCATGTCAGTCTGTACAGATAAATAAACTACTATGAGTAGTGCATATGTGTTGCTCAGTACAGCACTGTGCTTGAACTGCACTTCAGCAAGGAATTGAATGTTTATTTGTGAATTTATCTAGAAAATCTATTTATTGCATATTTTTATCCCATTGCGATTTCTCAGAATCCCACAACGCCGCGGGGCTTCCTTCTGTTCGATGATGAGCACCAGATGCCGCCGGGGTCGCGTGCTTCCCAGGTACTCAGCTCAAGCGGCTGCCACCTGCCCTTGGGAAAATCCCCGACCCCAATCTGACACCTACATTGTAGCATCTGACACCTACATTGTAGCATCTGACACCTACATTGTAGCATCTGACACCTACATTGTAGCATCTGACACCCACATTGTAGCATCTGACACCCATATTGTAGCATCTGACACCTACATTGTAGCATCTGACACCTACATTGTAGCATCTGACACCCACATTGTAGCATCTGACACCTACATTGTAGCATCTGACACCCACATTGTAGCATCTGACACCCACATTGTAGCATCTGACACCCACATTGTAGCATCTGACACACACATTGTAGCATCTGACACCCATATTGTAGCATCTGACACCCACATTGTAGCATCTGACACCCACATTGTAGCATCTGACACACACATTGTAGCATCTGACACCCACATTGTAGCATCTGACACCCACATTGTAGCATCTGACACACACATTGTAGCATCTGACACACACATTGTAGCATCTGACACCCACATTGTAGCATCTGACACCCATATTGTAGCATCTGACACCCACATTGTAGCATCTGACACCCACATTGTAGCATCTGACACACATTGTAGCATCTGACACCCACATTGTAGCATCTGACACCCCCATTGTAGCATCTGACACACACATTGTAGCATCTGACACCCATATTGTAGCATCTGACACCCACATTGTAGCATCTGACACCCATATTGTAGCATCTGACACCCACATTGTAGCATCTGACACACACATTGTAGCATCTGACACCCACATTGTAGCATCTGACACCCACATTGTAGCATCTGACACCCACATTGTAGCATCTGACACCCACATTGTAGATTCTGACACCCACATTGTAGCATCTGACACCCACATTGTAGATTCTGACACCCACATTGTAGCATCTGACACCCACATTGTAGGGTCTGACACCCACATTGTAGATTCTGACACCCACATTGTAGCGTCTGACACCCACATTGTAGATTCTGACACCCACATTGTAGCGTCTGACACCCACATTGTACGCCCACCTTGTAGCTCTTGTGACCGCCGGGACATTTTGTGGCTTCTGACAGCCGTTATAATTCTCTTGACACTGAAATAACGTTAATTTAAATCAAGTAACTATAAAAGGTGAAAGATTTTCAGTAATTGTCCAGCAAAAGAAGAGGACATGATTGATATCAGAGTCAGAATCCAGCTCAGATAAAGCAGAGCCATAGGTGTCAGTCAGCAACACTTTCATTCGCCGGGCTGCTCAACTGCAGCTCAGGTTCTACTTGAACAGCAGCTGCAGCCGCGCCGATGTGCTGGCGTTTCTCAGAATCTCGTTGTCCAGCCAGCAGGTGACGCTGATCAAGACGTTCCTCGGCGGCCGCCTCAGCTGCACCATCGCCACTGGGGGCAGGTAGAACGGCGAGTCAGTCACGTACGGGAAGAAGTACCTGGGGAAGTAGGTGAAGGATTGGGAGAGGTACCGCATGGTGGGGTAGTAGGCCAGGCTGATGTTGGCCCCGGACACCGAGCATGCGATTCTGGGGTTCTCCGAGTAGTTCCTCGACAGCTGCGGTCCCGCCTTCACGAGGACGCACGGGTCGCCCCTGACGTAGCCGAAGGCCGCGTAGGCGTTGCAGGGGCCGAAGGCGGCAACGGATGGCACGCAGGTCTCGCCGACGGTCGGGTAGCGCTGCTCGCTGGCGCAGTCCGTGGGGCGCCGGCGGCCCCGGTTCAGCAGCGGGCGCCACACGCGGACCGATGCGTGGCTGAGCTGCTGACCGAGCCGCGACAACATCATCGCCATGGCCTCCGAGTTGGCCTGGTCCACCTCCACCCGGGGACCGCCGAAGTGGCTCCGAGGCTCGAGCAGCAGGTAGCCGGTGGGCGCCGGCTTGAGCAGCAGCAGGCAGACGACGGCGAGGAAGCCGGCGGCGAACAGCGTCATAATGGCCACGGCCAAAGCCACCTGGATCTTCAGCTGGTTGTCGGCGCTGCTGTCCACCTCTGTGACGGGTGCCGGCGCCGGTTCTTTCGTCGAGTCGACGGGGAAGTAGCGCGGCGAAAACCGGGACTGCCGCCGGGCGTACTTGGCGCGCTGCGGCTCCGACATGGCCTGAGAGAGCAGCTGAACAGCCTCGGCGCGTTGAGCAGTGCGAGCTTCGCTTTTATAGGGCCTGGCATCCCATCCTCCCTGCTCTCCCCGCTCCCCCCACTGACTCCTCTTCCCCTTTTTAGTCGAGCAATTTCCGATGGAGTTCCGCTGACAAGGCGAGCTGCCTGCCGCTGCAGCGCCTCGTCCGAATGCAATCGACTTTGAATGCTGGATGGGGCTGGATGAGGGAGGCTGGAGGCTGGGGGGAGGGACAGAAAGGAAGGCAGATGGCTATTAATAATCTCCCACACACGCGCTCACAATGGCCTCGGGAAAATCATGCGCGACTGATTTTTTCGGCTTTGTATATAGCAGACTGTAGTGGGAAGTGAACTATGCTGAGTAGAGATCCCACCTGAGCCTTATCAATCTGCGAGGTGATCTCACTGGTCACGCCTAGCAGGCATTTTGTCCTCTGAGACTCTGAAGCAGCAGACAGGCTATTTTATAGCATTAGAGCAACGTTTCTTGAGGTAGACATAAAACTCGTAGTTAATTAATTCAATAGAATATTAATTAGTTGCAATATTCTCTGTTAGGTGGCCAGGTGTGGCAGCCAGCGGTACATGTACAACCGCATGTGGATGCACTGTGTACAAGCACTGTGTACAAGCACTGTGTACATGCACTGTGTACATGCACTGTGTACATGCACTGTGTACATGCACTGTGTACATGCACTGTGTACATGCACTGTGTAAATTGTGTGCATACACTGTTTAGAAGCACTGTGTACAATAAAGTATGTTTTCAGCATGATAGAGGTCTAACTTGTCGGCAAGAGACTATGAAAGACAAGGTACGACCTGTTTCAGATTTCCGAAGGAGAATAAGAAGCCGTTGCGACATGCAAAACTTTCACCGAACTCAAAAGCGGCAACTTAGGAAGCGTCTCAGCTTGAGCTTGCAAGTTTGAGCTTCATAGAACGGCCCCAGGTATTCAGGGGTCCCCAGGCTGTATGAGCGCCCAGGCTGCATAAATTTCTGTCTGTCTGCAGCAGTCAGTTCGCGTAAGACTCTTATGTGCAGGCATGTGCAGGTATGTGCAGGTATGTCGATGTGATGCATCACTGAGCAGGATATTCTATTGAATCATTCCGCATTTCGGCTCTGAGCGTTCGGGCAGGGCGGAAATCGATATGGCATTATCCCCTCGCAGTGTTCAGCCAGGTTTTTTCGGGAAAATAATCCCCACCTTGTTCTAGTAGGAATCCATTAGCATCGAAATGTATTCATAGATTATTAAGCTACGGGCTGGAGAGTGCTTAGGCTTATCTGTGTGGCTAGCAAATGTCACTTCATAGACCGGAAATGCCTTACAAATTTGCCCATCTTGCAGTAGACTTTTACCGCGAAAAGCGAAGACGACGCGCCGCAAAAGTGCAAATGCAGGAAGGCGGGGAGTTTTGCTGCCTTATTGGCTCTGCTGTGCAGCTGGCGCCTGCATGTGTTCTTTCCGTCCGATAATCCGGGACTTGGAGAGCAAAGGAACCTCGGGGTGTGGCACTGCTGCAGGCCCCGCGTTCAACAATTGGGAATGGCCAACCGAAATGCCATCCAGGTTCCTCGCTCTCAGTTCGAACTTTTCTACCCCCCCCCCTTCTTCCCCGATCTGACGGACCCCGTTGAAAGTATTCGGGAACTCGGGAAAAAAATCGGGATGGTAAAACCCAGGTGACCCCCCTGGTTCGAAAGCGCTTTTCGAACTCCCCCCTCTCCCAGGGAGTCAGGGGGATAGAAATGCCCCGGCACGAGCGCTGTGCCTCCGGAAAAATTCGGTCGCGATGTTCCGCTCAGCCAAGAGGACCCTCGCAACCGGCGCTGGCCGATCCGGCTCCTACCTGCGCGACATTCTCGCGCGACCTTCGGGCGGCGTCGAGGCCCCCAGCGACGACGGAGCCAATGACGCCCTCCAGCCGATGCTGCAGGCGTACGATGAGAAGAACTTCACTGAGTTGGGACGCCTCCTAGGTGAGGGCGCGAACCCGCACTTGCCTCTCCGGGACAACCGGACGCTGGTGCAGCTGGCCGCCTTCGACGGCAACCTGCAGGCGCTGCGACTGTTCAAGGAGCAGGGCGTCGATTTGAACCGACGCGGACCGGACGGCAAAGTGCCGCTGCATCACGCGCTCAGTGCCAGGCGGCTGCTGACTGTCAAGAGGATGTGCCAGCTCGGCGCCAGTCCTGATGTGCCCTACTCGTCTGGCGCCTACCCGGTACACCGGTACAGCGGCCAGGCCAGCGTGGAGGTCATCCGATGCCTGCTCAGTAAGTTGTTGAGAAGACTACTTAAGGCTTTGAACCCCAACTAGTTCTTGATCGGGGAAGAAATTGCCTACATTTAGGCTCGTAAATCACATTATAAGAACAATCAGAATAATTGGCAGAAAATTTTAGGCCTTTAAAGCTCTGGCTGAATTAAAATCACTGTCAGAGATCACGGATGCAGAGTCACCATCATCAGCATAGGAAACGCTGCTGTGTGCGCTGCGTCCTTCTCCCACATTGGCAGCCTCTAAAACTGCCTACCTGCCAAAGGGTGCATCTACGAGCGTATTAATCTTGCGAATAGGACAGCAACATGTGCTGCAGCGGTGCGTTGATGAAAACTGCAATCCAGATGCCGCTGCACTCGCAACATTGAAGGAACAGTTGGCCCAGGTTTTTCAAATACAGATCTATAGTGGCTGCTGCTAAGAGAAACAGGGGTCTGCAGCAAGCAGATAAGGTCACAAAGAGGGAGGAGCCTTGAACGTCATTCCTAACCCTAACATTTCTGTAGCAGCAAGCCAGGGCTGAAAAGCTTGGTGGCAGCCGTTGAAGCCGCGAATGCTTTCATATAATGGGCAACCGAAATCGATTGGTCATATTTCAGCATGCAACGAAGCTCGAGTGTTGCCTTACTAGTGTAGAACAAATACTACTTCCAAGTCGCCAGTAGTAGCAAGAAATGCGTTTTGCAGTGAAATTTTGGCAGGTTCCTCTATTCTCTTGAAACTCATGCGCTCATTGAACTTTTTAAGTCTTCCAGGCTAAAGTATTGAATTCCAGCCAATGGCTTGGAAGCTGGTTTGGCTGGTTCCCATACGAATCCCATCATCTACTGCTTCCAGGGGACTGTAAAGCCAGACTGGACGTGTACGACAGGCTCAACAACACTCCGCTGCACCGCGCCTGCCTCGAGGACTCGTTTCACCACGTGCTGGAGCTGATTGACTATTGCAGTGAGCAGATTCTCAACCACCGCGGCTACGAGGGCAAGACCGCCTTGCACGTGGCTGTGCTTAACCAAAACCGGCGAATCATTCGCCTGCTGCTCACCCGCGGCTCCTTCGTCGACGTGCCCGCCAGCAACGGCAAGACGGCCATCGACCTGATAATGGGCGCTAATAATGTTGTGCTCATGAGCGACTTGGCTCATTTCTACACCGACCAGATGTCGGCGGCGGTGACCGCCACAAGCTTCAAGGAGTTGCTTGACGCGCCGCAATTCCTGCAGTACCTGGGCTTTCTGGACGCTGTGGACAACGAGTTCCAGGTGTGCAGCGTGCCGTACATTGACCTAGGCGAGGAGGAAGAGAAGCAGTTACTGAAGAAGGTAGTGAAGGATGAAAACATGGATCTCATCGAGTTTAAGGAGATTTTGATGAAGCTACTCCAGACCGAGGTGTTCCATGTGCTCTGCGACGAACAGAACGACTCCTTGCTGCGGAGAATGGCGGCCAACGTAGTCAGATACGTGCTGTTTCGTGAAGATGCAGTCATGTTAAAGAAGCTGGTTGCCTGCGGCCTTGTATGGAACCGTATCGAGGTCCTAATTGAGAACAAGCTCGAAGCGCTGTACCTGCATACCCCAGACCGCGGATTCGCTGGAATGCTGACTCACTTCTATCGGCACTTTGCCAGTGAACACAAAGTTCAGTGGGGACATCTGGCTAGGCACTACGGCCAGCGTTGCAGCGCCTTCGGAATGCAGGCCGACCGAGGCGGCCTGAACCAGGACGTTGCCTTCCTCCGCCACCCGATGCACACGCTGGTAATTTGGAGCATCCTGGCCGGCCGCAGCAAGCTCACGGAAATTCTACTACAGCGCGAGAGATTCGACGTTTTGCCGATGTCGCTATTTTGCGCGGCACTGCTCCGCACCTTCAAGGACAACCCGAGCGTCAACGTGGACCCCGACAGCCTGGAAGAAAAGGCGCTGGCTTGTGAGAAGTTTGCCGTGAATATTGCAGAGACCGTGTTTGAGGTGGACACCTCCTATGATAAGTGCGTGACCACCGACTTCCTGCTGTACCCGCTACCCACCTACGGAAACGTTTCCTGTATGGACCTCGCCGCGAAGAACAGCTCTGCCCTGTTTCTGCAGAGCCCTCCATGCCAGATCGCTCTAGAGAAGAAATGGTACGGCACTCTGTATGATGCGAACGCCATCATCCGCGAGATAATTATTTGGTTGGGCGTTATTCCCCTGAACCCAATCATACCGTGGTACCTGATGCGTCAGGAGCGAATCCTGAAGATTATGGACGAGCGGCACCGCAGCCCCACCAAAAAGAGCAGCTGCGATTCGGCTGAAAGTCAGGACTGCAGCTTCCTGCTGACCGACAGCCCCTCCGCGAAGGATGCCATTGTGGCAGAGACTGACCCAGACGAGTCGGTCGACGCCGACGGGGAAAATAGCAAAGGCGCCAATGAATCCGCCTCTAAAGAGGACAAGAAGAAGCAGGATAGTAGCGGCGAGCAGCAGCACCCAGCAGACGGTGTCAAAAAATCGCCTTCCACCGCGGGGGCCGGAGCGGTGGCGCGCCAGGAATGCTTCTTGTACCGATGGGCGCTGCATCTGTACGACTTTTACCATATCCCCGCAGTGAAGTTCCGCTACCACGCTACGTCGCACGTAATTATGGTGCTGCTCATGTCATACATCCTGCTCTACAACTGGGAGTACTCGATCGACATGATTGAGTGCATTATGTACTCCATCGTATTTGGCTACCTGATTGAGGAGATCGGAGAGTTCGTCAGCATCGTCCGGGAAGAAAACGTGAGAAACTTCTTCGCCAGCAAATGGAACATTATCGACATCGGCGCTGTGCTGTGCGCCATGATCAGCTTCAGCATCCGGCTCACTCGCCTCGACTACGTCATGGACACGAAGGAAGAGCACTTTTGGATGGACTTTGACGATACCGTCTGGTACATCGCGCGTGTCTTTTTAAGTAAGTTTATGGATGACTTAGCTGGAGTTTCGACACCTATTCGTTGAGCTGAGCGCAGAACCTGGTTAAAGCAACGGGTTGATAGAAATAGGCGTGTACGGATCTGCCCAAATCAGATGGACCCCTTATTTCAATCCGAATGCAAATGATAGGTCTAGGATGCGGTGATATATGGCGTAGGATCCAGGTTGTTAAAATCCAGGATGTCAGTCGTAAGATCCATGACGACAGGAGTAGAATCCAGGATTTCAAGAGTCAAATCCAGTATGTCAGGCATAAGATCCTAAGATCATAAGATAGGAGCTAAGTATGAAATGATAGAACAGGAATACGAGCTAAATCGGAATTCTGATGGCTACTCGTAGGTTAATCAGTCAGCACGTTTCAATTACAGGCGTCTCCTGCCTTCTCTACTGGGTCCGGCTGCTGTACATCTCCACGGTGATGGAAACCCTCGGCCCAAAGCTGAAGATGATCGCCCGCATGACCAGCAAAGACATGATCCCGTTCCTATTCATTCTTTTCATCTTCATATTCGGCTTCGGCGTTCTCATCCACGCGCTGTTGTTCCCGAACGGGTTCAAGGCCTACAACCCGGAGCAGATGAGCTCGATTGATGTGGTGCTGGCCATGTTCAAAATCTGCTTCTACAGCATGGTCGGGGACTACAGCCTGGATACAATCATGGGTGACGACAGCTGCGATGCGATCTACGAGAACAAGACGTTTAACTCGAACGGCTGCCCTCACAACACCGGCAGGTCAGAGCCGGATTAACATTCTACCGAATTATTACTGTGTTCGAATGAGTAGTTCTTTGGCATTCATTGGTGATTCAGTGCCCCAAGAGTTCATCAACCGGTTGGTGATCGGCATGCCAAACAGGGGCATATGGCGCCTTTTTACAGAATAGCTTTCGCACCCCTGGAGCCTGGAACTGGCTCTACTTCAAGAAATATCCTTGATACGCTCCTAATGCCACGACTAGTGATGACACAAGCATTCTCGTCATTCTTTCACACGTTACTGAAGAAAGGCAGACACATGCAGAGTTGGCATAAGCTTGATACTCAGCAAAGGAAAGCTAAAATCAATGCCATCAATACCTGGGTTCATTCAGCCAGCGAGCCAAGCTATGAATTGAGGGGGGGCGTAGCCTGTGGTCCAGCGCGGCGCTCTTGTATGCCAGCGGCCCAGGCTCAATTTCAAGTGCAGTCACATTAATTCGGGGCTAAATTTGAATCTCCAGCAAAATTTGCGAGTCCTTCTGCTTCAACTGTCCATGCTTGATCTTCAATGAAAACCTTTCCCAGATATCTGGTGCCTTACTTCGTCCTGCCTCTCTACGTGATCGTTACGGAGATCCTCCTGCTCAACTTGATCATCGCGCTGTTCAGCAAGACGGTCGACGAGATTGACTCCAATTCCAAGGCCCTGTGGCAGTTCGAACGCAACGACCTCATCGAGGAGTTCCGCGGTCGGACCTCGCTGCCCCCTCCGTTGAACGTCATCCCGCTGGCCACCCGACTGCTGCTGCACGTCGTCAGGCGGCTCTGCCCGACAGCTCTGCTGCGCTTCCAGAGGGCTGCCCAGTTCAACCAGAAGCTGATCCTGCAGTTCCTGCTGTTTCAGGTTTGCCTTTGTCGGATCGACGGCTCCCTGAGCTCACTTTCTGAACTCACTCTACTCCCTTAACTCACTGCCCTGAACTCACTCCTTAAAATCACTCTTGAAATCAGTCTCTGAAACTACTGGCCAGAACTAATCCCTTGAACTCCCTGAACTCTCCGACAGGCGGTGAGTCTGCGCAACCAGCGCCAGCACATGATGGAGCAGTGCTGTGGCCTCGCCGACGACCAGAGTGAGCAGCTCTGCCAGCGCATCCAGGATATCGTCGAGACCGAGCTACTGAAGTCGAAGAAGTCCAATGAGCATCAGCCGTCCTCCTCGGCTAAGCCGTCATCGACGAAGCCGAGGACGGACGCGGAGGCGGGCGAGAAGGAGGGCACCATCGACGCCATCTCGGCGTCAATCATGAACGCTGAGCCGCAGAAAAAGCGGCGCGATTCGCAGCTGTCCGCGGTGTCCCAGGAGCCCGAGCAGAAGGATTAGCGGAACTGAATCCGCCTGAGCTGACTGATTGCCGGCTTTGACCTTGAAGTTGGTCGATTTATAACTGTGAAACGCATCTAATACTACTGAACAGGCGCACGTCAGCACGAAACGCTTTTCTAGGTTTGATAGCTGAAAATATTTATTTCATCAGCTTTGCTTTAGTCAATGCGCTCTGTTTAACATATCGCAATTTCTGCTGAGCTATTCAAACCCATCGAAGACTGTCTGTTGCTTAATTATTAGGTTTAATTATTATCGACTTTCAAGTAGTCTTCGCTTGCTAAGCTTTACTTTATTCTGCTTTAAATTTGGCTACTCACTGCAGTGCCCATTTAACCAGCCAAGCCATCAATATTGGATCAAACACTTGCTCCTTGCCTGGTCATCTCGAAAGTAGATTCTAAGAAGTATCTACGAGCATAGTCATAACTGAGCATCGACGCCATCGCAAAAATCGAGGCTAAAATTTTGTTTATTATTTTCAGCTTCTTATTACATGCTTTGATAAATTGCATCGCAAAAATGGCATGTTACAAGTTCCGTAGTTACTGCTGCTTCTGTTTTTTTAAATAAAAGGTTGGTTATTGGATTATAGGTAATTTCTAGTTCTTGGGCAGCTGAGACCCATTGAATACCTATTGGACCCATTGACCCATTGGAGTACCTATTACCCACTCAATAGCTGGGGAGAACTCCATGACTCACTGAATAGCTGAGGAGCACTCCATGACCCACTGAATAGCTGAGGAGCACTCCATGACGCACTGAATAGCTGAGGAGCACTCCATGACGCACTGAATAGCTGAGGAGCACTCCATGACCCACTGAATAGCTGAGGAGCACTCCATGACCCACTGAATAGCTGAGGAGCACTCCATGACGCACTGAATAGCTGAGGAGCACTCCATGACCCACTGAATAGCTGAGGAGCACTCCATGACGCACTGAATAGCTGAGGAGCACTCCATGACCCACTGAATAGCTGAGGAGTACTCCATGACGCACTGAATAGCTGAGGAGCACTCCATGACCCACTGAATAGCTGAGGAGCACTCCATGACGCACTGAATAGCTGAGGAGCACTCCATGACGCACTGAATAGCTGGGGAGCACTCCATGACGCACTGAATAGCTGGGGAGCACTCCATGACGCACTGAATAGCTGGGGAGCACTCCATGACCTAGCTGGGGAGCACTCCATGACCCACTGAATAACTGGGGAGCACTCCAAGACCCACTGAATAGCTGAGGAGCACTCCATGACCTAGCTGGGGAGCACTCTATGACCCACTGAATAAGCTGGGGAGCACTCCAAGACCAACTGAATAGCTGAGGAGCACTCCATGACCTAGCTGGGGAGCACTCCATGACCCACTGAATATGCTGGGGAGCACTCCAAGACCCACTGAATAGCTGAGGAGCAGCACCCCACGACCCACTGGATTCCTAAGGAGCCGTGACCTGCATAAGGAAGAGTCAATGCAGCGCACTGGCGGTTATTCCAGTTCAACTCATCGAAAACCCAGCAGCTGCTCGGCCAATGGCTGCTCACCGGCCTCTGCCGCCTCCTTCTGCTCCTGGATCGCTTGATAGTCCGCCGGCCTGTCCGTGTAGAAGGCCACCTCGTTGATGCCGATGCACTTGTACCAGCTGTCGCTCCTCCACTTGATCACCTGCCGGTTGTGCAGCCCACTATTCTTCCTCTGGAACGACTGAACAGAAGGCAGAAACATTGGGGATCTGAGTGAGTTTTGAGTTACTTGTAAGGGATATAGATTGAAACCAAAACTGACAAAAGCACAGGATGGGAAAACTTATTAGCTTAGATGTGACTGACACAAAAACAGATAGGACTGACACAAACAGATTGGACTGACACAAACACAGATCGGACTGACACAAACACAGATCGAACTGACACAAACACTAATGTTACTGGGAGCCAGCCGCAACCTCACCTTGATGCACTCGCTAATGAACAAGGAGCAATTATTCCTGAAATTGTAGGTATCTAACTCGCCACCAAACTCCAGCATCTCGTCGGCCAGGCTCTTCATCACTAACAGCTTAGCAACGGAGGTTCTCTTGGTGCTGGTCGGCAGAGAGCTCGGGTAGCTCCCGTTGTCGATGGGGTAGATGCCAAAAAGGATCCTGAAGCTGCCGTTCAGGGCGAACCTGTGGGTGAAGTTGTGCGCCAGGTAGTGGAACTGGCTCACCCCGCTCTTCAGGGCGGGCTCGCCCAGCTGCACGAACAGCACCACCTTGTACAGCGTCCGGCTGATCTCGTGACCTTGAATGAACTGGTCGAAGTTCTTGCTGTTCAGCATCACCACCGAGGACCAGATTTTGAACGTCAGCTCGCTTGGGGCTACTCGCGACTCCAACTGCATTGTCGGACTGTGCGGATGGCTGCAGCAAATGTCCTTTCCACCAGATGATGTTCAGCCACCAGATCTGCCGCTGAGCTCATCAGTTCTTTTGATTATTTGTCTATGGCCATTGAGTCCGTCAGTCAGAACAAGGTTAAAAATTTAATCAACTTCCGCGCTAAGAATTCCCAGTCGCTGGGAGCTTTGGGCTGCTTCTGCCCAAAAGAAGACCCGCCGTCAGCGAGGAGGCCCAGCATTCGTGCTCATTCCTCTGTTTAGAATAATTGGTGGTAACTGCTGTATTTTCTGCTTCCGTCCGTGCGGACCGCAGACGGGATGATCAGGGGTTCGGGTACTGGACTGCCCAGAGCTTGCCGGGTGGGATAGGCGAGAGAGTGGCGACCCCCGAGGCGTACGGACACTTCGAGGTGGAAGTGGAGAGTCTGGGAGCGTACAGACACTCGGCCAGCCCCACGGAGAGAGGGAGATGCAGATGATGAGGCTGTGAGCAGGTAGCCACTTAGCAGCAGCAGAGGTGAGCACGGGTACAGACACTTCGCAGACCCGAAGGAAGACGGTGGCAAGAGAAGTGGACAATGGAGACGGGACAAATTAACAAAAACGAACACTGTCTTACCGGGAGGGGTCACTTGTCGCGTTCATGCAGGCGTGGCCTCTAATATTTTATTCTGCTCAAGCAAAAAGTTCGTAGTGGTAGAGGGAGAGCAGGGAGGCGAGAGCCGGGCGAGGGCCGCGCGCGCACATAAATGCTGGGTGAGCACTGAGTAGGGGACTGGGTGGGCTTAGCCACGCAGGGCTGGGGGTGGGGGCAAAACTCATAGAGTTGAAGGGCGAGAAAGAAGAAAGGGAAGTCTAGCCAATCAGGTGCCTCCACGGCGAGACACATGATTGGGCTAGCCCACGCGAGAGAGATGAAAAGACGCCAGCCAATGAAAATGTGGGTAAATGAAATTGGGAAAAACAAAATGAATGGCAGCTTTAGACGGAGGGGGCAAGCCAGAAAAAACCAGTGGCAGGGAGAGGAGGAGGGGCGGAGAGCGCAGGGGTCGGGGCAAGGGCATTGTGAGGCGCAGCTCACAGCACTTAACTCTGCACTGCTTCAGTTCACCCAGCTGTAAAATGGGTGCCAGCATTATCTGGGGTAATTGAGGCTGTGTGTGGCGACCCCCCGTTCTTGGACTTAACAGCCATGCGCAGCCTTCAGATGCGCCGCGCAATAGCTGCGGCTGAGCTGTCGGTTGCACATCTGTCCGCACATAAAAAACTTGTTTGTTATTATTATTATTGTTATTACTATTATAAACCCATGGCCATATGGAATTTTCATAAATTAATCGAAAAGGGATGCTGTTCGAATTCCTGTTGTGTTAAATAATGAAGAACATCTGGGATTAACATCTGGAAGGCTCTTGTCCTTGAGAGGAGACTGCCTGACACTCAGTGCAAGGGCAGGGAGCGATTGCCTTCGCTGAACTACTGAATCCCTTCGCCCACGCTGTTTCGGGACAGGGGGTGAGTGTTTTTAGGGTGAGGGGTCAAACCGACGGGCTCAATGTACATTCAACAAGCTAAGTACATTTCTCTGCGAAGGAGAGAGCCGCGCGGGCCGCAGCCTACACTGGGGCTGGGGTTATCGCTCGCCCGACAGGAAGGGGGGAGGGGAGAGGGGCCACAACGTACACTGAGGCTGTGGTTATCGGAAGACGGAGGGGAGGGGGCTGCAGCGGGAGGAAGACTGTAAGCGGCTGGGACAGGAGAGAGCTGAAAGGAGGGAAGGCGAGGAGCGGAGAGAGGCGAGAAGGCAGAACGGGGCTTCCCGGCCTCTCCCAGGCATCAGTGCAGTTGAGCATCCAGTGTCGGAGCCGGCACAGGGGGGTTGGGGATGAGAAATGATTGAGGAGGGATTTGCGACCGACAACCCAGCTCAAGTCGGTCCTTAGCCAGTTCTGCCTCCCACCGAAGGCTTGGGAACGCAGAGAATTTTTGTTTTGCAAAAGCTATCGAGACAGGCCTTGCAGAGAGAAGGCATGGCCAAACTGCTTCAACGAGTCGTGTCCGACGCGGCCACGAAGGTGGCTGGTCGGCGGGGTGGAAACTCTACGCTGCCGGAGATGCAGCGGGCTGACACCGAGCCTTCGCAGCAGGCGGCTGTGGCTGCGGCGCTGGAGAAGATCAACAGCAGCGGGGCGGAGTACCGTGAGATGCTGCTGAGACACGTGAAACGGGAGGTAAAGCAACTCATGGAGGAGTCCGTGACTAGGAGGGGTGTCCATCAGGAGTGCTCCATCATCACTTCGCTGTGCGGTGAGTGACAGGTTGGGTAGGAGTGAGAGCACTTTAGCTTAATAGATAATGTGGGTAATTTACAGTTGGGGTTATTCATGTCGACAGTTGGGGGTCATACATGTAGATGTGGGTCATAGACAGATCGGGTCATAGACAGTTTCGGTCATAGACAGCTGTATTCATATACAGTTTCGGTCATAGACAGCTGTATTCATATACAGTTTCGGTCATAGACAGCTGTATTCATATACAGTTGGAGTCATAGCGGCTGATCCTCTCCTATCCGCACTCGCCGACAGCCGGAGTGGAGAACTGTCTGCTGTACGGGCTGAAGCGCCACAGCCTCGGCATGTTCAGGGACAGTTCGACCCTCGCGCTGCTGCAGAAGATCAGCCGGTCCTGCCCGGCCGCCAAGGCGATCACCGACCGGCTGCAGACTGATGAATCTGCATCCCAGCCAGCTTCCAGCTCTTCTTCGAACTCATCTTCGATAAAACGGCCGGTGCAGAGCGTCAAGTTCCAGTGGATCCGGGTGGCGCTGATGGAGAAACACTTGGCCAGAATCATCGAGCACCTGGTTGAGAACGGGCGCCAGTTCTACGAAACCGACAGCATCATCGGCGACCCCTGCGATGGGCCTCTGCTGGCGTCGCTTCTTGGTGAGCGGTCCAGTAGTTGGGATTTTGCTGGCTTTGTGGAGGATCTGCAGGGCCTGTGAGTGTCTGTGGAAGATCTGTGGCGCGTCTACTCGAACCTGTGCTATTTGGGTCCTGTGGGGGTGTTGTTGTTCTGGAGCGCTGTAATGTCATAAAATCATAAAATCATTTGCCACCCTCGCTCATTCCCAGTCGGACCCTGCGCCCTCGAGTTTGACAAGTCCCAGGGCCCGGGCATGGAGATGTGCACCGATCTGAGCGCCGACGAGCTGCTGCAGCGACATCGGATCCACTCGCCCCTGAGGAACCCCGCGGCGTCACCAAAACCCGCTAGGAAGCCGTCACTGAAGGTTTGAGTTCACTCTGCCATCCACACTAACGCGCACGCTAATCGAGCTGCATGCGTTCACCAGCCAGGCAAAATGCCTTCAGAAAACCCTGATATCGCATTCCACTAGAACAGAAAACTGCTCCCCTCTCGCCAGCCTTTTGCCAGCCCAGGCTTTACTCCTGCGGAGTGCCAGGGCAGCGCCCCGTACAGGGCCACCCCAGGGCAGTCTGTCTAGCCAGTCAGCGACTGACGGCCGACCGATTGGAGCGGAAGTTTCACTTTTCCTTGCTGGAGTGCTAATCCCTAGATTCTCCGGGGGGAGATCCCTAATCTAGGGGATGTTGTGCGCTAGGGGATATTCGAAAATCCCCTCTCAGCAGTGATTTCGTAATCTCCCAGTTCTCTCGCTGATCTGGGGATCGCGGAGCAATCAGAGGCTGACAAATCAGTATAGCAGTAGAATGTTGCACGATAGATTTTTCCATGGGATCGTCCTGCTTTTTCCACGGATTTCCCATGGAAACTCCGCCCGCAGCTGAAGCGCTCGCAGTCCCCGGCTGGAGGCGAGGCGGCCGCGAATCGTTGGCGCAGCCCGGCTGGCGGCGGCATGGCGGAGTTCGTCCAGCTGCTTCACCAGAACAGCCGGGCGACGCTGCTGTTTGGCAAGAACAATGTGCTGTCTCAGACACCGGCCCTGCCCAGGAAGATGCCCGGCTACTTGTCACTGCACCTGGAGCCCTCCGGTGAGGCTGGAAGGTTTAATTTCTTCATTTTTTAAACTTGATCCAATAGACTTCTGAACCCAAGTCCATTAGGCCTTCAAATCCAAGTCCATTAGGTCTTCAAATCCAAGTCCATTAGGCCTCCAAATCCAAACCAGTTAGGCCCCCAACCCCAAGTGATTAAGCCTCCAAAACCCCAATCCCCTGAGCTCACCTGCACAGGCCTGACAGTGAAATGGATGCCCAACCTGCTGATGATGGCCGGCAGCACTTCGGACAGCGAAGCGTCCTTGGCCGCCCCGAACTCTTCGCCGGCAGCCTCGGCCAGCGGCTCCGAGTCCGGACAGTCCAATCCCGCTTCTCCCTGGCAGGCTGGCGAGACCATTGAGGCGTGAGTTGTTGGTGGAGGCTGGAGTTCCAGTCTGAGGAGGCTTGAATTTCGTCTGAGGAGGCTGGAGTTCCAGTCTGAGGAGGCTGGAGTTCCAGTCTGAGGAGGCTGGAGTTCCAGTCTGAGGAGGCTGGAGTTCCAGTCTGAGGAGGCTGGAGTTCCAGTCTGAGGAGGCTGGAGTTCCAGTCTGAGGAGGCTGGAGTTCCAGTCTGAGGAGGCTGGAGTTCCAGTCTGAGGAGGCTGGAGTTCCAGTCTGAGGAGGCTGGAGTTCCAGTCTGAGGAGGCTGGAGTTCCAGTCTGAGGAGGCTGGAGTTCCAGTCTGAGGAGGCTGGAGTTCCAGTCTGAGGAGGCTGGAGTTCCAGTCTGAGGAGGCTGGAGTTCCAGTCTGAGGAGGCTTGAGTTCCAGTCTGAGGAGGCTGGAGTTCCAGTCTGAGGAGGCTTGAGTTCCAGTCTGAGGAGGCTGGAGTTCCAGTCTGAGGAGGCTGGAGTTCCAGTCTGAGGAGGCTGGAGTTCCAGTCTGAGGAGGCTGGAGTTCCAGTCTGAGGAGGCTTGAGTTCCAGTCTGAGGAGGCTGGAGTTCCAGTCTGAGGAGGCTGGAGTTCCAGTCTGAGGAGGCTTGAGTTCCAGTCTGAGGAGGCTGGAGTTCCAGTCTGAGGAGGCTTGAGTTCCAGTCTGAGGAGGCTGGAGTTCCAGTCTGAGGAGGCTTGAGTTCCAGTCTGAGGAGGCTGGAGTTCCAGTCTGAGGAGGCTGGAGTTCCAGTCTGAGGAGGCTGGAGTTCCAGTCTGAGGAGGCTGGAGTTCCAGTCTGAGGAGGCTGGAGTTCCAGTCTGAGGAGGCTGGAGTTCCAGTCTGAGGAGGCTGGAGTTCCAGTCTGAGGCAATAGTACATTTATCATTTGACTTTCGCACTTCAGGCCTCCGTGGGAATCGGCCCTCACCATTCGCGTGGAGGACATGGTGTACATCCACTGCCACAGCAACCAGCCCGTCGGCTGCTCGCTGGTCTTCGTCGCCCACGACGGCACCCAGAAGCCGCCGCTGCAGTTTCCGCCGGGCGGCCACCTGCTGCAGTTTCTCACCTGCATGGAGAACGGCCTGCTGCCGGGCGGGGCGCTGGAGCCGCCGCTCTGGTCGCACCGGTGCAAGGGCAAGCTGCTGCCCAGGATGAAGCGGCGCAGCATTCTGAAGGTACAGAGACTTCAGAGAGTCTTTGTTGCTAACTGGGCTTGAGCGTGAAAATCTGCGACAGAGAGTTACTTGCTTCAAGTGTGACTGGACTCATGAGTGACTTGACTGATGAGTGAATTGAATTATGGGTGACTTGGCTCATGAGTGGCTTTACCTAAGCAGGAACTCACCCTTAAGAGTGACAACTTTGGAGTGACATGACTGAAGAGTGTGACTTAATATACGGTAAGAGCGACTTCGCTCAAAAGTGACCTGACTCAAGAGTGACTTCACCCAAGAGTAGTCTAGCTCAAGAGTGACTTTACCCAAGAGTAGTCTAGCTCAAGAGTGACTTCACTCAAGAGTAGTCTAGCTCAAGAGTGACTTCACTCAAGAGTAGTCTAGCTCAAGAGTGACTTCACTCAAGAGTAGTCTAGCTCAAGAGTGACTTCACTCAAGAGTAGTCTAGCTCAAGAGTGACTTCACTCAAGAGTAGTCTAGCTCAAGAGTGACTTCACTCAAGAGTAGTCTAGCTCAAGAGTGACTTCACTCAAGAGTAGTCTAGCTCAAGAGTGACTTCACTCAAGAGTAGTCTAGCTCAAGAGTGACTTCACTCAAGAGTAGTCTAGCTCAAGAGTGACTTCACTCAAGAGTAGTCTAGCTCAAGAGTGACTTCACTCAAGAGTAGTCTAGCTCAAGAGTGACTTCACTCAAGAGTAGTCTAGCTCAAGAGTGACTTCACCCAAGAGTAGTCTAGCTCAAGAGTGACTTCACTCAAGAGTAGTCTAGCTTAAGAGTGACTTCACTCAAGAGTAAAACCCGGATCCAATGGTGGTGCTCAGCCTCACTCCCCCTTCAACCTCCCTCTATCTGTCTTCAGGACAGCTTCATCTCCGGCCTCATCATGTCGGGCGATGACGCGGACAAGGGAGGCAGTCAGGCTAATGCTGAGCAGTCGGACGGTCAGCCCGCGGACGAGCAGCCGGGGGACTCAGAGCAGGCGCCGTCGGACTTCGACGACAACATGGACTTCGTGTTCCGCATTGTGATGCGCGAGTCCAAGTACCGCAGCGCCACCGCCGAGGCGGACCCCGTTGAAGAGGCTGGCTCTGTGTTCTCCTGGCAGGAGAGCTACAGTGCCGAGGCGCTGCAGGTGCGCCGCTCAGGTGTACCAGTAACCTGGCTTAAGTTCTGAGCATTAAATTCTAATTCCTTATAGCCTAATCTTCATATTAACTATCCAAGATCCTAGACATTATATTTAAAGTTAAAATCCCGAATTCCGAATCTCATATCTCGTCCCCAAACCCCAGAGCCCCTAATCTTAGATCCCAAAATCTTAGATCCTCAAGTCCCAGATCTAAAACTACAAAATCCCCAATCCCAAAATTCCCAGATCCCAAATTCCCAAATCCCATATTCCCAGATTCCAAATTCCCAGATCCCAAATTCCCAGATCCTAAATTCTCAGATCCCAAAGTCTCAGATCCAAAAATACGAAATCCGAACTCCCAAAAATCCCAAATCCCAATAACCCCTGATACCAAAGTTCCAGACCCCAAAATCCCAGATCCCGAAATCCTAAATCCCAAAATCCCATACCCCCTAATATCCCATAAGAAGCCAAATCCCCAATCCCGATCCCGCAGAGCCGGCTGACGCAGCCAGCGGCGCCGGCGGAGCGGCAGCAGACGATCCGGCAGGCGTGCGACTCCATGCGCAAGCAGATCTTGTCGCGCGCCTTCTACGGCTGGCTGGCGCACGTGCGCCACATGAGCTGCGTGCGGCGCCACCTGCCGGACCTGGTGACCTGCCGGGCGGGGCTCGGCCGTCGGGAGGACTACCCGCATGGGCTGACGGAGGCGATCTGGGAGGCCGGCGACAAGCAGGAGGCCTGGCGGGCGCTCTACTGGGGCGGCTGCAGCAAGCCGGAGCTGCGGAAGAAGGTAACTGGGAGACTGCGGGACTCGCAGGCGTCCCATGCGCCCCCAATGCCATTGTTGGCTCACTAATGTCATTTGTGACGCATCAGAGCCTCCCCAATGCCATTGTTGGCTCACTAATGTCATTTGTGACGCATCAGAGCCTCCCCAATGCCATTGCTGGCTCACTAATGTCATTTGTGACGCATCAGAGCCTCCAGAGTCTCAAAGCCCCTTTTGGCGTAAGGCGATGTCATTTTAGGAATTGCCGAATATAGTTTTTCATCTGATTCCATTTTGGACAGCCTCTGCCATTTTTGAGCAACCCCGATGCCATTTTGACAACCCAGATGCCATTTATGAAAACCCAGATGCCATTTTGAGCAACCCCGATGCCATTTTGACAACCCAGATGCCATTTTGACAACCCAGATGCCATTTTGACAACCCAGATGCCATTTTGACAACCCAGATGCCATTTTGACAACCCAGATGCCATTTTGACAACCCAGATGCCATTTTGACAACCCAGATGCTATTTTGACAACCCAGATGCCATTTTGACAACCCAGATGCCATTTTGACAACCCAGATGCTATTTTGACAACCCAGATGCCATTTTGACAACCCAGATGCCATTTTGACAACCCAGATGCTATTTTGACAACCCAGATGCCATTTTGACAACCCAGATGCCATTTTGACAACCCAGATGCTATTTTGACAACCCAGATGCCATTTTGACAACCCAGATGCCATTTTGACAACCCAGATGCTATTTTGACAACCCAGATGCCATTTTGACAACCCAGATGCCATTTTGACAACCCAGATGCCATTTTGACAACCCAGATGCCATTTTGACAACCCAGATGCTATTTTGACAACCCAGATGCCATTTTGACAACCCAGATGCCATTTTGACAACCCAGATGCCATTTTGACAACCCAGATGCCATTTTGACAACCCAGATGCCACTTGTGACGTTTATGCTGACATCTATGATAAACCACGCTGCCATTCATGGCAACTCAGATGCCATTTCGATCAACCATGTTGCCAGTTGTGACAGTACTAATGCCATTTGTGACAGAAATAACGCCATTTGTGACAACCATGATGCCATTTTACGCTACCCACCCGCCCGTAGGTGTGGCCGGTGCTGCTGGGCTTTCACTCCTGGGAGTCCAGCGAAGCCGAGCGCCAGCGGGCCACGGAGGCGGCGCAGGCCCGCTTCGAGAACCTGCTGTCCGAGTGGGGCCCGCTGGACGCCATCGTTCGCGAGAACGACCGAGAGCTGGCGGCCACGGCCAGGGACCTCATGATCGCCCGCGCTCGAACCTCCGCGGCTACCCCGACACCCGCCGGACGGCCGCTGCTGGCCGTGCCGGGCCGGCCGGCTGAGGCTTCGCCGGCGACCGAGGACGCCGCGGCGGCGACACCGTCAAAGGAGGGCGCGGCTGGAGGCTGTGAGCGTCTTGTACTGCTGTACGATGATTGCAGTAACTGATGATGGGTTCCAGCCATCAGAGTTAAGCAGAGATGGCAGTGGTTAGTATGCAGCTGCTGGCATCAGCCATCGAAGCAGCCTGTGGGCTCAACCCGAGTGTCCAATGATCAGAGTAGATCAGAGTAGATCAGTGTATTTTTTAGAATAGATCAGAATAGACCAGAATAGACCAGAATAGATCAGAGTAGATCAGAGTATTTTAGAATAGATCAGAATAGACCAGAATGGACCAGAATGGAATACTGAGAAACTTGTCCTGATCTGTAGCGAGTGACCTTTTGCTGGTCGCGTGATCTTCAAAACGTTTTCCTAGTATGAACATTTTTTCTAGCATTTTTACTTTCAGTAGCTGAAAGCGGACACGATCATTATTATCGATTCAATTCAATTGAATCCAATATTTACTGCACTGCAGCGGCGGCGGTTCCCTCCTCCTTGTCGCGCGAGAGCATCGCCTCTTCAGCCAGCCAGGCCTCCAACGGCGGGGTGTACTCGGTGAGGCTCGGCGCGACTTGAACCGCCTCGTGTTGACGCCGCGGTTGAATGACTGAATTGCAAATTAATTTGATGCTTTCAGGGCGAGCTGATCGACTCAGTCACGGCCAACTGGCACCGGATCGACAAGGACGTGGACAGGTGCGACCGTCACGTGACCTTCTTCACCGTCCCGGCTAATCTGGAGAAACTGCGCAACATCATGTGCTGCTACGTGTGGCAGAACCTTAGCGTGAGTTCGGCAGTCACAAATGCTCACTGATTGCAGTCACAAATGCTCACTGATTGCAGTCACAAATGCTCACTGATTGCAGTCACAAATGCTCACTGATTGCGGTCACAAATGCTCACTGATTGCAGTCACAAATGCTCACTGATTGCAGTCACAAATGCTCACTGATTGCGGTCACAAATGCTCACTGATTGCAGTCACAAATGCTCACTGATTGCAGTCACAAATGCTCACTGATTGCGGTCACAAATGCTCACTGATTGCGGTCACAAATGCTCACTGATTGCAGTCACAAATGCTCACTGATTGCAGTCACAAATGCTCACTGATTGCAGTCACAAATGCTCACTGATTGCAGTCACAAATGCTCACTGATTGCAGTCACAATTCAATACTCCCCTCACCAGGTGGGCTACATCCAGGGATTCTGCGACCTGCTGGCGCCCCTGTTGGTTGCGCTGGAGGAGGAGGGGCTGACCCTGGCCTGCTTCAGCCTCCTGATGAAGCAGATGGTGGCGAACTTTCCGGGAGCCGCTGAGAACTGCGCCAGCACCGAGTCGCTGATGGATCAGCACCTGGCGAACCTGCGGGCCACCATCCAGGTCACGGACCCGCAGCTGTTTGAGCACATGCTCAAGAGGGGAGACTACACGCACTTCTACTTCTGCTACCGATGGTTCCTGCTCGAGTTTAAGCGAGGTTCGTGACTGCTGAGCTTCCTGCGCACCTGGGCTTACCGTCACAGGGATTCGCTCGTTTCCGTCTCATAGGGATTCGCTCGTTTCCGTCTCATAGGGATTCGCTCGTTTCCGTCTCATAGGGATTCGCTCGTTTCCGTCTCATAGGGATTTGCTCGTTTCCGTCTCATAGGGATTTGCTCGTTTCCGTCTCATAGGGTTTTGCTCGTTTCCGTCTCATAGGGATTCGCTCGTTTCCGTCTCATAGGGATTTGCTCGTTTCCGTCTCATAGGGATTCGCTCGTTTCCGTCTCATAGGGATTTGCTCGTTTCCGTCTCATAGGGATTCGCTCGTTTCCGTCTCATAGGGATTTGCTCGTTTCCGTCTCATAGGGATTCGCTCGTTTCCGTCTCATAGGGATTTGCTCGTTTCCGTCTCATAGGGATTTGCTCGTTTCCGTCTCATAGGGTTTTGCTCGTTTCCGTCTCATAGGGATTCGCTCGTTTCCGTCTCATAGGGATTTGCTCGTTTCCGTCTCATAGGGATTCGCTCGTTTCCGTCTCATAGGGATTCGCTCAAGGATTTCCTCAACCGAATTTGTCTATGGCACAACCCCATTCAGCGCTGCGCGTTCACGGGAGCAAAGTGAATGCAGCTGTCCCAGTTTGCTCGCAGGGGCCCTGGGACTGCTCTGCTCTGCCTCCGTTGCGCCCTCTCACCGCCCATTCGCCATTCCCCATCGCAGAATTTTGCTACAAGGATGTGTGCCTGATCTGGGATACAATCTGGTCAGCCTCGCACCTGGTTTCCAAGCATTTCAATGTGTTTGTTGCCATGGCGCTGCTTAAGGAGTATCGCGGCGTCATCATTGAGAACGACATGGACTTCACGGACATAATCAAGTTCTACAACGGTGTGTAGTAGTAGTAGTAGTAGTAGTAGTAGTAGTAGTAGTAGTAGTAGTAGTAGTAGCAGTAGTAGTAGTAGTAGTAGTAGTAGTAGTAGTAGTAGTAGTAGTAGTAGTAGTAGTAGTAGTAGTAGTAGTAGTAGTAGTAGTAGTAGTAGTAGTAGTAGTAGTAGTAGTAGTAGTAGTAGTAGTAGTAGTAGTAGTAGTAGTAGTAGTAGTAGTAGTAGTAGTAGTAGTAGTAGTAGTAGTAGTAGTAGTAGTAGTAGTAGTAGTAGTAGTAGTAGTAGTAGTAGTAGTAGTAATAGTAGTAGTAGTAGTAGTAGTAGTAGTAGTAGTAGTAGTAGTAGTAGTAGTAGTAGTAGTAATAGTAGTAGTAGTAGTAGTAGTAGTAGTAGTAGTAATAGTAGTAGTAGTAGTAGTAGTAGTAGTAGTAGTAGTAGTAATAGTAGTAGTAGTAGTAGTAGTAGTAGTAGTAGTAGTAGTAGTAGTAGTAGTAAACGGACCTCAGCCTCTGCCTCACCTACTCCGCAGAGATGGCCGAGCACCACCGGCTGAGCAGCATCCTTGAGTCCGCGCACGACCTGGCGGACCAGCTGGTGAAGCTGGTGGAGAATCGCTGATCGGCTGTCTAAAGGAGACTGCCATCACTACTATTAGTAGCAGAAATGAATAGTAAAATTCTCAAATTTAAAAATGACAGCAGTTTGAAAAATTCCCGGAAATCTGGACCGATTCGACAGCTGAAAGGGCCGCAAATCTCTGTTTGCATCGTTATAAACTAAAACTTCATGTTCTGACTAAATTAGAAATTAGAGATTTATTCTGTTGTGTAAAACTGCCATTATGTCCAAATGTTATTAAGTTCAGTTCATCATAAAGACAAATTTGAAAATCTGCAACATTAGCAGAGAAATTTTAACAAATATATCGATTAATAATTATTTTTTGTCTGTGTCATCATCATTGAGCAGAACTCGAGTGTATTGCTTTCTTGCCTATGAGCTCCGCCACGTGACTCCATTTTCTCTTGTATTTTCACTGGCAAGAGTTTCATTTCTGACTTGAGTCACGGTTTCCTCTTTACTAAACCTCTACTCTCTCAGTCTACTCTCTCAATATCTACTCTCTCAATAAATCTCTACTCTCTCAATAAATCTCTACTCTCTCAATCTCTATTCTCTCAACATCTACTCTCTCAATATCTACTCTCTCAATAAATCTCTACTCTCTCAATCTCTATTCTCTCAATCTCTACTCTCTCAATATCTACTCTCTCAATAAATCTCTACTCTCTCAATCTCTATTCTCTCAATCTCTACTCTCTCAATATCTACTCTCTCAATCTCTACTCTCTTAATCTTTACTCTCAATACATCTCTATTCTCTCAATAAATCTCTACTCTCTCAATCTCTACTCTCTCAATCTCTACTCTCTCAATCTCTACTCTCTCAATCTCTACTCTCTCAATCTCTACTCTCTCAATATCTACTCTCTCAATCTCTACTCTCTCAATCTCTACTCTCTCAATCTCTACTCTCTCAATATCTACTCTCTCAATCTCTACTCTCTCAATCTCTACTCTCTCAATCTCTACTCTCTCAATCTCTACTCTCTCAATCTCTACTCTCTCAATCTCTACTCTCTCAATCTCTATTCTCTCAATCTCTACTCTCTCAATATCTACTCTCTCAATATCTACTCTCTCAATCTCTACTCTCTCAATCTCTACTCTCTCAATATCTACTCTCTCAATAAATCTCTACTCTCTCAATCTCTATTCTCTCAATATCTACTCTCTCAATATCTACTCTCTCAATATCTACTCTCTCAATAAATCTCTACTCTCTCAATCTCTACTCTCTCAATATCTACTCTCTTAATATCTACTCTCTCAATCTCTACTCTCTTAATCTTTACTCTCAATACATCTCTATTCTCTCAATAAATCTCTACTCTCTCAATCTCTACTCTCTCAATCTCTACTCTCTCAATCTCTACTCTCTCAATCTCTACTCTCTCAATCTCTACTCTCTCAATCTCTACTCTCTCAATATCTACTCTCTCAATCTCTACTCTCTCAATCTCTACTCTCTCAATCTCTACTCTCTCAATATCTACTCTCTCAATCTCTACTCTCTCAATCTCCACTCTCTCAATCTCTACTCTCTCAATATCTACTCTCTCAATATCTACTCTCTCAATAAATCTCTACTCTCTCAATCTCTACTCTCTCAATATCTACTCTCTTAATCTCTACTCTCTTAATCTTTACTCTCAATACATCTCTATTCTCTCAATAAATCTCTACTCTCTCAATCTCTACTCTCTCAATCTCTACTCTCTTAATCTTTACTCTCAATACATCTCTATTCTCTCAATAAATCTCTACTCTCTCAATCTCTACTCTCTCAATCTCTACTCTCTCAATCTCTACTCTCTCAATCTCTACTCTCTCAATCTCTACTCTCTCAATATCTACTCTCTCAATCTCTACTCTCTCAATCTCTATTCTCTCAATCTCTACTCTCTCAATATCTACTCTCTCAATATCTACTCTCTCAATAAATCTCTACTCTCTCAATCTCTACTCTCTCAATCTCTACTCTCTCAATCTCTACTCTCTTAATCTTTACCCTCAATACATCTCTATTCTCTCAATAAATCTCTACTCTCTCAATCCCCACTCTCTCAGTCTACTCTCTCAGTCTGCTTCTCTCAGTCTTTGCTCTCTATCTCAACTCTGTGAGGCCAGATGCTTGTCATGACATGCACAGAGTAAAAAGCTCGCACAGAAGCGAGCTCGCATCCCCAGCTGCAGGCGCAGTCGAAATCTGTGGAACAAAGCTGCATGCTCAGAGCAGCTGTTGACATGCAAACAGCGTCACTCTCAGGCCCGCATCCGGCGACAAAAGCTGCTCAGAAAAGCGGCTCAAAGCAGAGCAGCAAAGCGAATGCAAAACAGCAATGGAAATTTTGCCTGCAAGATGCATTGATGTGCCGGCAGTTTGGTGTATTCGGATAATTGCCTCCCATTCTGAGTATGCAGAACAAAGAGCGCGTGCTCAGTCAGGCGAGGCATCCCTTTGTCACGCATTTTTCGAGTCGATTGCAGCTGAAGCATATTGCTCACTGAACACAGCCGGATTTTACCTTGCCGTCTGGCTCTGCAGCCGCTCTAATTTTAGCCATTTTGCTGACGAGTTTTAAAAAATCCGAGCTTTACATTCAGCTTGCATTTTCACTGCATGTTGCTGCTGATTTTTTAGCCTAACATTTTATTTTAATTTCAAAGTCATCTGTTCCGATCTGAAAACTGTTGATTAAAATTATTTGTTATTTTAAGTAGAATCAGATTTGTGCGAGTCTGCTTTTTGAGTTATAATTAGAGTCATGATTCGGTAAGTCATGACTCAGATAGGGTCATAATTTAAAGAGTCATAGCACGGAGAGAGTCATAGTTTAAGGAGTCATAGTTCAAGGAGAGAGTCATAGTTTAAGAAGTCAGCACGGAGAGAGTCATATTTTAAGGAGTCATAGCACGGAGAGAGTCATATTTTAAGGAGTCATAGCACGGAGGGAGTCATAGTTTAAGGAGTCAGCACGGAGAGAGTCATAGTTTAAGGAGTCATAGCACGGAGAGAGTCATTGTTTAAGGAGTCATAGCACGGAGAGAGTCATAGTTTAAGAAGTCAGCACGGAGAGAGTCATTGTTTAAGGAGTCATAGCACGGAGAGAGTCATAGTTTAAGAAGTCAGCACGGAGAGAGTCATAGTTTAAGGAGTCATAGTTCAAGGAGAGAGTCATAGTTTAAGAAGTCAGCACGGAGAGAGTCATATTTTAAGGAGTCATAGCACGGAGAGAGTCATATTTTAAGGAGTCATAGCACGGAGGGAGTCATAGTTTAAGGAGTCAGCACGGAGAGAGTCATAGTTTAAGGAGTCATAGCACGGAGAGAGTCATTGTTTAAGGAGTCATAGCACGGAGAGAGTCATAGTTTAAGAAGTCAGCACGGAGAGAGTCATTGTTTAAGGAGTCATAGCACGGAGAGAGTCATAGTTTAAGAAGTCAGCACGGAGAGAGTCATAGTTTAAGAAGTCAGCACGGAGAGAGTCATTGTTTAAGGAGTCATAGCACGGAGAGAGTCATAGTTTAAGAAGTCAGCACGGAGAGAGTCATAGTTTAAGGAAGTGTCGAAAGTGCGAAAGTGTCAATGATTTTCGGACACGCCTTGTAGATTTTATAATTCGCAGTGGATTACAAAGCGTCAAAACTTTTGGCTGAGTCATGCGGTCTCGAAATTATTTTCAACATTTTTCAGGCTCTGCTGCTCAGGGGAGCACAGTGCGCACTCTGGGTGAGTGCTGGAACTGAGGACACTGCTCAGGCAAGCACCCCCACAGTGCGGTGACTGCAGAACTGCAGTAATCTTATCGTTGCAAGCACAAATATATCAGCCGAGGCGCCTGAGAACACGAGAGCGAGTTTCAGTTTGGCAAAGGGCCCGGGGGGGGGGGTGCTTGGCCTTGAAGTTCTGACAAAAATATCACCAAAAAATGGACAAATTATTTTTACCTTCAGCGAGTTCGGTCATAAAAAACTGTATTTGCGAGTGAAACGCTGGGTAATTGCTGATGATAGTTATGTAATCAATACTGAAAATATGATTCGTAGCACCTGTGCTTGTTAGTTTGTACATAGTTACTGCAGGTTATCTGAGTTAGAAAAAAACAAAATATTGACTCGGTTTTAAAGGCCAATTCTGAAAAACTGACTCAATTCGGGTAGTTCATTGCTCACAGAAGAACTTCTTACCGGAGGGATAAGTTCTGACTAACAATCGTGCCTAAGCCTATAGGGTCCCCGGGTTCGATTCCCATCAACGTCACTCCACGTCAGCTGATGGCAGTCCTGACGCTCAGAGTTCGCGCACCAGCTCCACAGTCGTCGAAGGCCTTCAGCTGAGTGGCACCGCACTGACCCCGGGTTCGCCAGGCTGGCAGAAGTACACGGTGTATTCCTCGGCGTTGAAGGCGCAGCCGGCCTCGTTGTCGCAGTAGAGGCGGCGCCGGGCCAGCCAGGGGTGCCGGGCGGCGCTCAGCTCGGCAGTGCGCAGCTCCGGCTCCGCCCCGGTGTCGTGCGGCTTCGCCGTGGCGAAGTGCGCAAACAGCGGCGGAGGGAGCGACGCCTCCGTTGGCGACGGTGGCGCAGTCAGGAGGTCCAGCGTGCGCAGCAGGGCGAAGCTCGGCGGCTGGTTGGCGAACACGGACACGCGGCCGAGCTGGCAGTCGGTGATGTACACGCAGCGCAGGCTGGTGCTCACCGCGCTGATTCGCGCGAGTCCCAGATGCTTGATGCAGCTGTTCAGCCTCTGCAGCTGCTGCTGCTGCTGCGGGTACAGCGGGCAGTTGAACACCTCGACAGTCGCCGTGCCGCCGTTAATGACAAACAGGCGCTCGTTGAGGTCGTCGTGGTGCAGTCCGCGCGGCAGGTTCAGGCCCGTCAGCTGCAGCCGGCAGGCGCCGCACAGGTCCGCCGCCAGCACACGGTTGTTCGGCCCGTCAGCCAAGAACAGCAGCTGAGCGCGCCGGCTAAAGTGCAGCGCCTCGAAGCGGCTGGCCGGCGCCCCGGCCGCGGCCGGGCAGGCGTCGAAGGACAGGCGCATACCTGTGAGCAGCTGGCCGGCAGTGGACAGCACCAGCAGCTGCGAGCCGCCGCTCTCGGCCGGCGCCACTCCGTATAGCACCACGTCCGGCAGCGTCGACCAGCCAAACCAGCCGCGCTGCCGCTTCACGCCGAACTTCGGCTTGTAGAAAAGCGCCTGCGAGGGCCGCACGATGGCCAGGTCCGCCAGCTTCGCGCCGCCGGTGTCCAGACGCCTCGCCGCGGCGCCCTGAGTCTGCTGCGGCTGCGGCTGCGTGCCTGACTGCTCATCCTGCGGCTTCGGTTGCGGAGATTCGTCAGCCGTCGAGCCGAGCAGCTCGGAGTGAAGCTCGGCCAGCAGGTTGAGCAGGCAGGGAAACACCCGGCAGGCGCTGCTCCGCTGCTGGCGCCGAAACTCGCTCAGAATCGCCGAGACATCGGCGCTGCGTCCGGCCAGCCGGCCCTTCACCGCCAGCTGAAACTCTTCGCCGAACGCGCCGCCGCGGCAAGGAGCCGACTGGCTGCTCGGCGGGACGGAGTCGGACCCCAGGATGGACAGCAGCTCCTCCCAGTTTCTGACAAGCTCCGGGCGGGTGTCGCTGCACCGAACCTCCTCGGTGGCATCCTCGCCCGCGGCGGAGCTCAGCGTCTTCAGCTGTTCCTCCAGCTGCGCTGTCCGCCGCCTGAGCTCGGCCGCCTCCTCGTGAAGCCGCAGCCGGTGACGCTCGAAGATGGCATCCGCTTCGGCGAAGATGGCGTCAAAAATGGCCAGCAGCTCCTCGTGGAGGCGGCGGTGCGCCAGCTGGTTCCGTTCGAGGGCCGCGGCGTCAGCCTCCACCAGCTGCGCCCTGCCGCGGAGCGTCTCGACCCGCTGGCCGGCCAGCTCGAGCTCCGCGCTCCATGCTGAGCTGCGCACTGAAAACTCGGCGACGTCGTCGAGTCGGCGACCGCTGATGCCGCTGCGCGGCGGCGCGGAGACTTTCGCCAACTTGTGCGCCTGCGGAGGCGTTGAAGACTGCGGCTGCTGCGGCTGCTGCGGCTTCGAGGGCTGGCGCTTTCGGTAGCGGTGCTTGGCGCCCTCGCTGCGGCCTCCGCGGCTTTCGGGCAGCCAGCCCTCGTCGACGCTGAACTCCTGGACGAAGCTTCCTACAGGGCCGTGCACCGGGTCAAGGACGGAGAGCATGATGCTGTGCTGCTTGTCTGTCTTGTGAGTTTCCAACTTTGGCTTGGAGCCGCTGCCAGGGTCTTGTGCACTTTTTATACACCTTAGTTGTGTGAGCCCTGCTGTGTACTCGGACTGCGTACAGAGAGAGATAGAGCGAGAGAGTACGATTAGAGACAGCGCAGAGGTCTGGCAATAACGAAAACATTAAAAAACATTTCTTTGACAGCAAGCAAGCCATGCCTTTGCTTTGCATTTTGTACTTGAGTAAATACAGCCAAGTAGAGAGTCACGCGCTGTGCCTGTATGAGCTCTGTAGTAGGTAGCGCCTCCACTGTCTTTCTTTTTATTTAAAACACCGCAGAACAGGCGCGTGGGAACGAAAGTTCTTATAAGCTACATAAGAACAAATGCAAATTACGCAGCAAGTTTTAGGTGCAGCCGTCCTTCGCAAATATGACTGAATTTTATGCAGCTCACAAGCTCTGGCTTGTGAGGCAGTGGTCAGATGCTTCATTGTCCGCAGGCAGAAGTCTGAGGCCAGAGCTTTCACGCCCGTCTCCCGCTCCCTCATTAGAACCTGACTACTTAGGTCATTGATGGAGGGTCGCTTTGTGGGATGCAGTTGATGCCAGCGGTTTAACCGGCGCTGCAACTCATCTATCGAAATTATATTGCAGCTGAGTAAACAGAAGGGGAGGGAGCTACAGGTGGGAGCAGCTCACCTCACCTACCAGAGCCGCTGAGCTGGTGGGTTGGGGTGGGTGTTTTGGAAAAAATTATCCTATTTTCAAGCTTATCAGCCGCTGTTCCGAGATGTTATTGGTTGCTAGGCAAAAAATGAGAGAAAACACAGGGCGGCATGGGGTGGCCACTCCGTAAAAAATATTTTTTAACTCACCTCACCAGCTGCTGTGCGCCTGTAGCGATACCTGAGCTTGCGATTCTGCAGAGCTAACAAGCTTATGAGCTGTCTCAACTTGGTGAGTATAAACTGCTGCTCTTTGCCTCCGAGTGTCACCCTGGCTGAGTCCGCTCTCTGATGGCTGGTGTGCGATGCCACAGACAGTGACTGAGTCTGCTCTCTGATGGCTGGTGTGCGATGCCACAGACCGTGACTGAGTCTGCTCTCTGATGGCTGGTGTGCGATGCCACAGACCGTGACTGAGTCTGCTCTCTGATGGCTGGTGTGCGATGCCACAGACAGTGACTGAGTCTGCTCTCTGATGGCTGGTGTGCGATGCCACAGACAGTGACTGAGTCTGCTCTCTGATGGCTGGTGTGCGATGCCACAGACCGTGACTGAGTCTGCTCTCTGATGGCTGGTGTGCGATGCCACAGACCGTGACTGAGTCTGCTCTCTGATGGCTGGTGTGCGATGCCACAGACAGTGACTGAGTCTGCTCTCTGATGGCTGGTGTGCGATGCCACAGACAGTGACTGAGTCTGCTCTCTGATGGCTGGTGTGCGATGCCACAGACCGTGACTGAGTCTGCTCTCTGATGGCTGGTGTGCGATGCCACAGACAGTGACTGAGTCTGCTCTCTGATGGCTGGTGTGCGATGCCACAGACAGTGACTGAGTCTGCTCTCTGATGGCTGGTGTGCGATGCCACAGACCGTGACTGAGTCTGCTCTCTGATGGCTGGTGTGCGATGCCACAGACCGTGACTGAGTCTGCTCTCTGATGGCTGGTGTGCGATGCCACAGACAGTGACTGAGTCTGCTCTCTGATGGCTGGTGTGCGATGCCACAGACCGTGACTGAGTCTGCTCTCTGATGGCTGGTGTGCGATGCCACAGACCGTGACTGAGTCTGCTCTCTGATGGCTGGTGTGCGATGCCACAGACCGTGACTGAGTCTGCTCTCTGATGGCTGGTGTGCGATGCCACAGACCGTGACTGAGTCCGCTCTCTGATGGCTGGTGTGCGATGCCACAGACCGTGACTGAGTCTGCTCTCTGATGGCTGGTGTGCGATGCCACAGACAGTGACTGAGTCTGCTCTCTGATGGCTGGTGTGCGATGCCACAGACAGTGACTGAGTCTGCTCTCTGATGGCTGGTGTGCGATGCCACAGACAGTGACTGAGTCTGCTCTCTGATGGCTGGTGTGCGATGCCACAGACCGTGACTGAGTCTGCTCTCTGATGGCTGGTGTGCGATGCCACAGACAGTGACTGAGTCTGCTCTCTGATGGCTGGTGTGCGATGCCACAGACCGTGACTGAGTCTGCTCTCTGATGGCTGGTGTGCGATGCCACAGACCGTGACTGAGTCTGCTCTCTGATGGCTGGTGTGCGATGCCACAGACAGTGACTGAGTCTGCTCTCTGATGGCTGGTGTGCGATGCCACAGACAGTGACTGAGTCTGCTCTCTGATGGCTGGTGTGCGATGCCACAGACCGTGACTGAGTTACTGCTGTCTGGCTTCGTGCATTTATACGTAGTTCAGTCATTTTGCCCGTGTTTCGCATTTTGTGCAGTCCTCTTCACCTCTGGCGGCAGCAATGTTGTCGTCGCTGCTGCCTCTTCTGCTTTTGCTGCTTCTGCCTATCGGCGTGCCAGCTGCCTACCTGGGCTGCTTCAGGGAGACGCAGCAGGAGCGCAGCTTCTCAATCTCGCCCGGAGACTACAACCCGGAGACGCTGGCCGCCAACAAGCTCCAGTGCCTGGACAACTGCCACCTGATTGGGAAAAGCTATGCAGGTATCTGGCTGGGCCAGTTCTGCTTCTGCGGAAGCAGCACCGCTGGCATGAACGGCACCGATGCAAGCTCGACTGCGGCCGACTTGTGCACCGACTCAAACAGCCTTGCTGTGAGTTCCTCCTGTCTGCTGAAATTCTGTCTCCTGGCCTTTCTCACTTAGTCAGTCAGTTACCCAACAGGGCCAATCTACTGCCTAACAGGGACAATCTACTGCCCAACAGGGACAATCTACTGCCCAACAGGGACAATCTACTGCCTAACAGGGCCAATCTAATGCCCAACAGGGACAATCTACTGCCCAACAGGGACAATCTACTGCCTAACAGGGCCAATCTAATGCCCAACAGGGACAATCTACTGCCCAACAGGGACAATCTACTGCCCAACAGGGACAATCTACTGCCCAACAAGGCGTGAAGTTTTTTGAAAATAATTATTCTTTTCTTCGTTGCCTCCTTAACTTGGGCTAATATTATCTCTCCATTGAAAACAGTCAATAGAAGGCAAATATTTGCAAGTCAAAAGGCAAACATTCATCGTAACTGCACCGCAGGTTTTCAATGCCGAGCAAATGCCATCATTGGAAAATGCGGAAATCGAGGCTAACGTCAGCGCCATTGAGATCTACTCACCTGGTCAGGTGACAGTGCAGTCCAATAACCTGAGCAGCCTGACCATTGTGCAAATGACCTATGGCGACGAGCAGGGAGATGCCTCATCGGTTCACTGGACTGTTCACCCAGCGTCCGAGTTTGGAGCTACAAAGACCTGGCTGCAGCCTGGAGTGATGAACATCAGAGCTCAGATTCTGCACGCCAGCGGCGGCCTGGTGAGTCCGCTGATTGCAGACAGACAGACAGACAGACAGACAGACAGACAGACAGACAGACAGACAGACAGACAGACAGACAGACAGACAGAGAGACAGACAGACAGACAGACAGACAGACAGACAGACAGACAGACAGACAGACAGACAGACAGACAGACAGACAGACAGACAGACAGACAGACAGACAGACAGACAGACAGACAGACAGACAGACAGACAGACAGACAGACAGACAGACAGACAGACAGACAGACAGACAGACAGACAGACAGACAGACAGACAGACAGACAGACAGACAGACAGACAGACAGACAGACAGACAGACAGACAGACAGACAGACAGACAGACAGACAGACAGACAGACAGACAGACAGACAGACAGACAGACAGACAGACAGACAGACAGACAGACAGACAGACAGACAGACAGACAGACAGACAGACAGACAGACAGACAGACAGACAGACAGACAGACAGACAGACAGACAGACAGACAGACAGACAGACAGACAGACAGACAGACAGACAGACAGACAGACAGACAGTCAGACAGACAGACAGACAGACAGACAGACAGACAGACAGACAGACAGACAGACAGACAGACAGACAGACAGACAGACAGACAGACAGACAGACAGACAGACAGACAGACAGACAGACAGACAGACAGACAGACAGACAGACAGACAGACAGACAGACAGACAGACAGACAGACAGACAGACAGACAGACAGACAGACAGACAGACAGACAGACAGACAGACAGACAGACAGACAGACAGACAGACAGACAGACAGACAGACAGACAGACAGACAGACAGACAGACAGACAGACAGACAGACAGACAGACAGACAGACAGACAGACAGACAGACAGACAGACAGACAGACAGACAGACAGACAGACAGACAGACAGACAGACAGACAGACAGACAGACAGACAGACAGACAGACAGACAGACAGACAGACAGACAAACAGACGGCCTCAATCACTATCAATCGACAGCTCGGCAAAGTCTCAAAGCAGCTGCTGTCGGGACAGAGGCTGTTCAACGCCACTCTGGAGTGCCCATCGAAGTGGGAGACTTTCTACCTGCTGGCCTGCCATCTCACCATCGCTGAGGGCGGGGGAATTTCGACTACGGTGGACTGGGCGGACGGAAACTTCGAGTTGTTTCCACTGGCTGGTGAGTCCCATTTTAGAATAGAATTTTTAGTATATGGAAATCAGGGCTTCTGTGAAAACTCTCCATCTGCATCGCTTCAAACTTAAAGAGCTCAGAGTCTTCCAAAATAATTTGACCAATTTAAATCTTGTGTTCCCGAGCAGACGCACCCTGGCAGCGAGCCGGCTACCCGGTTGCCACTGTGGATGGCGGACTTCAGCAGCAGCAGGCAGATGCTCAGCTGCTTCTGTCTGGCGCCGAGTTCTCCCTGGCCGGCTGGCTGCAATCCTTCGAGCTGTTTGCTAGCAAAGCCGGGAGCATCACGCTGATTGTGAGTGGTGACTCAATCCTTCTTTTTGAAAACTCTGCAGCACTTTTTTCACTCGCTCACCGCTGCTGGAAACTGTCTCCCCTGTTGCAGATTTTTAGACCCAACTGCAGCTCTGGAAGCATCTACTGCACGCGCCAGGACGCCTGCAACCCCTCCGCCACCTGCTCGATGACCATCGACTTGAACAGCACCTACGTCAGCAAGAGGCAGAACGCCACCCAGACCTACTCAGCGGCCGCCATCTACCCGAACGTGACCGTCAGCTCAGGTTACAATCGTTTCGTTCCGTCACAACACGGCCTCAACGAATTCGAAGTTCTGCCTGGCGATCGGGTCGGCTTTCAAACCACAGACAGCGACCTGGTCATGGCCAGCACACCCCTAGCCGGAGACAGCGCGGATCTTTACCAGACTCACGCCTCGCCTCCGCTGCCCGAGGAGCTGCTGGTCCAGAGCTCCTGGCAGCTGTCGAACCTGCGCCATCAGATATCAGCCGTGGCCAAGCCGTTCGAGTCCGTCAGGTATCAGTTGAACAAAACCTATCTCACCGAGGCGAACTACACAGTGTCTGTCTGGCTGAGCCAGCGGCACGACCCGAGCAGCACCGCCAACCTCACCAAAACTGTCTGGGTCCAGGAGGGCGTCAACTTCACCATCATCGCGCCCAGAAAGTATGTTTTCGCCTACGAGCTGACCAATTTCACGCTTGAGCCTCACACCGGGTACATCATCAACTCGACCTGGAGTTTTGGAGACGGATATTCAATCACTGAAGTGGGCTCGGACTGGACCACTCGCAACTTTACGGAGGAAGGTCCTTCATACGCGAACATCACTGCTCAAACACTATTTAGGACATTCCACAATCGAACCGAATTCACCGTTTACATTCGCGTAGTCATAGAGGACATCTACGCGGAGGGACAGGTGTTCGGCAGCAACTCAACAGTTGTTGTTACGATACGGCACCAGACCAGCAAGAACTGCACCTACTCTGTGCATTCCTGGCCCGACCAGTCCGTCGTCGTTGGTAACCAGACAACCAGCGAGAACAACTTCACGATGGACGCTCTCCAAAACCTGGGCATCTACGAGTTGCATCTGCAGTGCAGCAACCCGGCTAGTCAGGACTACCGAACTAAGCTGATGTACGTTGAGTTGCCCATTCTTGACTTCGTTTTACTAACAAAGGCCGCGGCCAAGAATACGCAGTTCAGCGTGGACTATCGGATTCGGAACGGGTCGCATCCCAGCGTCAACGTGACAATCAGCTTCGTAACGCACAGCGCCATCGGCACCAACGGATCGGTTGGCCAGTTTGGACCTTTCGCCACCATCGGGAACTACACGGTTGACTGCCTCGCCTGGAACAATGTCAGCTCCGTTGCTTTGATTGAAGGAATTCAAATTCTTGACCCAATCGTTGATGCGACTTTCACTGTGGAAGTGGACGAGGTGACCTTCAACTCGACAGCATATTTCGCAGTAAACATGCTAACTGGAAGTGGGCTGACAATTCAGATTGACTTTGGAGACTCAAACTCCGAAACTTTTACGACTGGAGCTGAGCAGATCTGGTCGCAGCCAAAGTATTTTAACCACACTTACATCACTGGCGGTAATTTTCAAGTATCGGCCAATATTAGCAATCTGCTCAACTACACGGTGATCCAACTCAATGTGTACGTGATCGCGCCTCTCGGCAGTTTGTCCCTGAACTGCTCATTCGGAGGCGCTGCCGTCAACACTCCGGCGAGTTTCTCTGTCTACTCCCTGTCGGGCAACGAGCCGGCCAGGACGGCAGTGAACTTCACATGGGGCGACGGAGCGAGAGATAGTTACTCGAGCCTGCTCACGACAGAGGCGTACAACCACACCTACAGCCAGGTGGGAATCTACGAAGTTGAATTCTTTGCGGCTAATAAAATCAGCAGCGCGCAAAACTCGTGCATAGTATCGATCGAGATTCCCATCACCAACCTGACCGTGGAGTTCATTCCGCCTGTGGCCATCAAGGGCCAGCCAGTTCTCGTAGTCGTTCGACTGGACGCTGGCTCGAACGTCACCATCACGCTTGATCTTGGAAACTCGGAACCTGTACAGAACTTTTCCATAGCAAGTAAGTTTGACAGCGACGTAGTCTTATTTACTTCCTTAGCAGGTTTAAAACTTTTTCTGAAAAGGTTCACCCAGCTCAGGGGATGGTAAGGGTGGTAATGGGTCCGACACACCAAGGTCCCTCGAGTTCGATTTCACAGGCGCGACACAGTCTCAAAAATTGGTGGTGTCTGGGCACGGAATCTTGGTCTGAGGCTTTTCCGAGATCGCTGCCCCTTGACGATGTCATAGAAGGTCAGAAAAGATGTACACCGTACGTATCGGACTTTTAAACTTGCTGAGTTGCCGCATTGCTGGTTGTAGATTACCTGTCTTTTAAAGATGCGCGAAGACTGACAGCTTGCGGAAAAATAGTGAACTCACTGGTTACCTAATTTTTTACATTTTTCAGATGCGGTACCTGGAACCACTCACAGCTTTAACCACACATTTACCGCAGTTGACAGCAGGCAATTATTGGTGACAGTCAGAAACCCAGCCAAAACGTCTTTGCACCACCATAATTTAAGCATTGTGAATCCGATTTCAAGCTTGACAGTGCAAATTACTCAGACTGACAGTCAACCGTACGGCAGTAAGTTCGAGTTTTAAAATGAGCCAGTGCTTTTTTAAATAGAATAGACTTTAAGGTTGCAAAATCGATATCAACTTCAGCTCCGACGCTGTTCAACATCAGCTACACGGGCCTGCCGGAGGACCAGCCGAACGGATCCATGATTGAAATTCGAGACGAAGCCGGCGTCCTCATCGACCGCATTCCGTTCCAGTTTCCGTACAGCCAGTTCTCCTACAATTTTTCCAGCCCCGGCTACAAATCGTTCAAATTCTTCATCTACAACGACGGTAACAATGCAACAATCAGCGTAGACAAGGTGAAGTCTTTTACCTGTGTTTTTGTTATCGAAATTTGCACAGAACTAAGTAAAAATGGCTCTGCATCTTTGCGGCTGGCAAAAAATAGGGAGATGATAAAATTCACCAATGTAGTGATATTTTACATGATGTCCTCCTCGAACCTCAGGTCGGCACGTTCGACAACATCTTGGAGCTAAACGCGACCATATTCTATCGGATGCGGCCGGGCGCCAGCCTGCTCCGCGGCTTCGGCACCGACAGGCTGATGTTTCCTGGCAGGACTCTGATCGTTTTGCTACCGGAAGTTACAGGCAAGCTCTTGATAGCCTAGACTGCCCTGCAGACGCATGTGCTAAATATATAAGTAACCTGAGCGATTTCCGATTTCAGGCTATGTGGTTGAATACCGGCTGCTTATTGAAAAGCCGCCGCTCAATATTTCCTCCGAACTGCTGGGCGTCTTCAACTCCAGTCAGGAGATTTACCAATACGTGCAAGATGTGAGAAGTGTTTCTATTATTTAGTTAATGATTACGTCAAAAGTTCGAAGTATGATTTTGTGCTTCATTGCTTGTGTTGTTTCCTGTGTCTGTTGGTCCTATTCACTGTACCAGCTCACTGCGTACGTTCACTGTATCTTTTTCATTTGTTTGTTTTTGCAAGAAGAACGTCATCTCAAATTGTAGACCGGCGAGTACGAAGTCTACCTGCTGGCCTGGAACCCGGTGTGCAGTTCGGCTTACCGCATCAATATCACCATTGGAGGAGCCATTCACAACGGTCGTTTCGTGGACCGGGAAGGGGTGACGAGGCCGGGCCAGGTGCGCCACGTTGACCTGAGCTGGGACCTCATTTCTTCGGACACCTGCGTGCAGGTGGACCTAGGCCTGCCAAACCAGAAATTCATTTACGGACCAGAATCCTGCAGGTCCGGATGCCTGAGAAACGCGTCCAGCGACTTCAACTTCACTGGCAGGCTCGTCGAGAACAACGTGCTAAACTTTAGCATTGAATACCCGAGCAGAAAATCGTACAAAGTTGAAGCCATGGCCTGCAACGACTTCATTAGCCTGTATTACACAGCCGTCGTGGCCGTGTCCAACACTAATTGCAAGCCGCCGGTGCTCGCCATGAAGGACGCTGAGCACACAAACCACGAGAACCCGATGCTGGCCCTGCGCTCCCAGATCGTCACTATTGAGTGCGTGATCAAGGAGCTTGGCTGTGAGGCCACCCTACAGAATGTGCGTGAGTGGAACATTGCCAGGCTGAACGAAGTGACAAAGGAGCCCATTGAGTCAATCGACGTCTCGAAGCTGAAAACCTACCGCAACACAATCCTGGCCCTGCCGAAGCACTTTCTGGAAATCGGGCTCTACCGCGTAACGGCCAAGGTGGTGATGAACATGAGCATCACCCAGGAGGAGTTCTCCAGCAACGTGGAGCTGTACATTCAAATTGTCAACTCGCCGCTGGTGATCTCATTCAGCCAGGGCGGGATGAGCCTCATTCGGAAGGGAGTTCGATAGACCATCTGCCTAAAGCCCCAGCTCTACTCATTCGATCCTGACGTTCAGAGTTCGAATCCGGCTGACCAGCTTATCGGAGACTGGCAGTACCATTGCTACATGAAAAACGACACGCCGCCGCCTCTGGACAGCAAATTCCCGGTGCAAAATCCCTTTGGAGACGGCTTCAACTTCACCGACTACTTGCCGCCAGCTCGCGGCTGCTTCGGCGCCGAGCCCGGCTACGTCAACACCTCGGATGGCAACTTCTGCTTCGACGGCAGAAATTTGAGAGTCAACGAGACCTACGTGTTCCGAGTGCGCGGCTTCAAGGGCGGTAGGAGCGGAGATGCGACCATCCAGATTCAAGTGGTCGATGCGGACCCGACGGACGTGAGCGTCAGGTGAGCGCTCGGTGCCCGATCCAATGAAGCAGCCTGCGGGTTTAGCAAGGTAGATTTTTAACGACATTGCAACACATTTCCCTGACGGTTCATTCCAGGTGCCGGTCCAGCATCGACTGCATTCCGATACCGACCATGCCGGGCTACCAGCTGATCAACCCGTCAGATGTTATCCAGCTTGCCGGCCTGTGCGGACCCCTGGGCACCAGGGTTTGCACCGACAATCTGTGGACCATGGATTACCTGGACGTAACTGGATGGGTCCGAATGGATCAGGCGTCATCGCTGCTCTACATTGAGGGTATGTTGGCTGTTGTAGATGGTAGAGTGTTAACTGCTTGTTTTGCTCCGTGACTAGTTTTGAAACAGTTTAATTGCCAACTGCCATTAAAACTGAGGACAACTCCAGTGACTACCTAAAGCTAAAATCATTATTTGAAGCTACAATCATTATCTGAAGCTACAATCATTACCTGAAGCTCCAATCATTACCTGGATTTCCGCTTCATGACCGCCGCGCACACCCGCAGGCTCGAGCCGCACGGAGGTGACGGTGCAGCCGAACCTGTACAACTCGGCACCAGCCGGGGTCAGGAAATTCCGCATCTGTCTGACGTCATTCCTGGACACGAACTTTGAAGGTCAGGGATGCATCCTGCTATTCACCAACAGTCTCCCCACTGTGGGCAGCTGCCACTGCAGCGGCAGTAATGGCACCGCCGGCATCACCATTTTCAACATCAGCTGCTCGGGCTTCAGCGACGAGGACTCAATAGACTCCTACCAGTTTGTGCGTAAGTGACTCTGGTCCACTTTCACTTCTTTGTTTGAGGTAACGTACTTTACCTGCGACAGCCAATCCGATAAAAGCCAGGGAATGCATGTACTTTACATGTATCAATGGCGGCCAGTCAGGCAACACGTGGACTACATAGAGATGTTGCGCCTCTAGAAAAAGACGATTTATCAAAACTTTTTCCACCAATCTGCAGTTCAACCCGACACCAACGCGACCACAATTGGAACCATGATTGGCTTCTCAAAGACGCCAGAGTTTGTTGGAACATTTCCCTACTTTGAGCTGGAGCAACACGTGTGCGTGGTTGCCATGGACACCTTGGGAGGATTTGTCAAGCACTGCTTTCAGACGGTTACTGTGAGTGCTGCCCGCATATAAGTACAAATGAATGACGTTGTAAAATTTAAAAGTACAAACAATTGATGAAAGTAAAAATGGTAGGCCTCATGATAAAAATACAAACAAGTTTATCCTCAAAGTGGAGCAGAATGTTTGACAGACAATTTAGGGTGAAGACTAATTTGAGTACACCCAACCGATGTGTCCCAGGCGACAGAATCGTCCTACGCCGAGGCGGATAAAATCATCGACGACGTGCTGTCCGGCAAGGCGGACCTGATCGACACCCTGCACAAGAGCAACTTGCTGGACACCAACAAGGGCATTCAGAGCGTTGCAGCCGTGGTCATCGCCAACAGCAGGCAAACCATTGCGCGTAAGGATCTCTGATCCCTGAGTCCCTGATTCCTCATCCCTGAGTCCCTGATCCCTGCAATCTCTGATCCCTGAGTCCCTGATTCCTCATCCCTGAGTCCCTGATCCCTGCAATCTCTGATCCCTGAGTCCCTGATCTCTGATCCGTGAGTCCCTGATCTCTGATCCCTGAGTCCCTGATCTCTGATCCCTGAGACCCTGATCTCTGATCCCTGAGTCCCTGATCTCTGATCCCTGAGTCCCTGATCTCTGATCCGTGAGTCCCCGATCTCTGATCCCTGAGTCCCCGATATCTGATCCCTGAGTCCCTGATATCTGATCCCTGATTCCTCATCCCTGAGTCCCTGATCTCTGATCCCTGAGTCCCTGATCTCTGATCCGTGAGTCCCTGATCTCTGATCCCTGAGTCTCTGATCTCTGATCCCTGAGACCCTGATCTCTGATCTCTGAGTCCCTGATCCCTGAGTCCCTGATATCTGATCCCTAAGACCCTGATATCTGATCCCTCAGTCCCTGATTCCTCATCCCCAAGTCCCTGATCTCTGATCTCTGATCCGTGAGTCCCTGATCTCTGATCCCTGAGTCCCTGATCTCTGATCCGTGAATCCCTGATAGCTGATCCTTGAAAAAAGTATTTGGCTTACTGATGGTTATCTTCGTTATGCTCAGAAATCACCGGAAGCGACCTGGTGACCACCGCCGGCTCCGGATACGACAAAGTGTCCGTCAATGCTGAATCGGTGAGTGCTGAAGCGCCCTGCCTGTTGTCCGCTCCAATGAGATACGAGCGTAGGGCTGCCGATTTGTCCCTTGCTTTGAATTTCAGGGAGAGGGAAGATGCTAGAGTGAAAACATACAGAGAAGGGAGTGAAAAGGGAGATGAGAGTGAGAAGACGCAAGAAGAGGAGAGTGAAAAGACAGAGAAGAGGAGAAGTGAAGAAGACAGTGAGAAGAGCAGAGAAGAGAAGAGAGTAGAGTGAGAAGACGCAGAGAAGAGAGGAGAGTGAGAAGACGCAGAGAAGAGAAGAGAGTGAGAAGACGCAAGAGAAGAGAGTGAGAAGACGCAGAGAAGAGAGGAGAGTGAGAAGACGCAGAGAAGAGAGGAGTGTGAGAAGACGCAGAAAAGAGAGGAGAGTGAGAAGACGCAGAGAAGAGAGGAGAGTGAGAAGACGCAGAGAAGAGAAGAGAGTGAGAAGACGCAGAGAAGAGAGGAGAGTGAGAAGACGCAGAGAAGAGAGGAGAGTGAGAAGACGCAGAGAAGAGAAGAGAGTGAGAAGACGCAGAGAAGAGAGGAGAGTGAGAAGACGCAGAGAAGAGAGGAGAGTGAGAAGACGCAGAGAAGAGAGGAGAGTGAGAAGACGCAGAGAAGAGAGGAGTGTGAGAAGACGCAGAAAAGAGAGGAGAGTGAGAAGACGCAGCAGAAAAGAGAGGAGAGTGAGAAGACGCAGAGAAGAGAGGAGAGTGAGAAGACGCAGAGAAGAGAGAGAGTGAGAAGACGCAGAGAAGAGAGGAGAGTGAGAAGACGCAGAGAAGAGAGGAGAGTGAGAAGACGCAGAGAAGAGAAGAGAGTGAGAAGACGCAGAGAAGAGAAGAGAGTGAGAAGACGCAGAGAAGAGAGGAGAGTGAGAAGACGCAGAGAAGAGAGGATGGGTTAGCTGATCAAATCCTATTCCGATCGCAAGCGAAGTTGACAGCTGTTTCTATTCCAATTGCGATTCCGTCCATCATCAACAAGCACTTTAATTATCGTAAATAACAAACCCGTCGCTGTGAAATGCCTCCGAATTTCAGCTGTCGACGGTGGGTCCAAACTCCACTTTGTTTTCATTTTAGATTAATCTTTTTTTGCACGCATTTTGAAATCATTTTATGCACAGCATGCGACTCATTATCATTATAGTTTGAATTCTTCTATTCTTATTGCTGTTACTACAAGAGAGCATTAATATTTTTACTTTTCGATTGTCTCGTCCATGTAGGAATTCACAATGGGCAGTTGCAGTTCACTGACACCTCAACTTCCCTATACAGAAACTGGACAGCCTGTCAGACGAAGTCAAAGCCATCTATGAGAAGCAGCGCGATAAGAGAGCCCAGGTGATGGAGCTGCTCACCCAGACTCTCCTCACCATGACAACCGTGACGTTGGAACAGATAAAATTGGCCACGGCTACCATGCAAGTCATCACCTCGGATATGGACGATCTGCCCAGAAACGGACAGGTGTGGGAGTTGGCTTGTCTGTCTGTTTGTCTGTTTGTCTGTCTGTCTGTCTGTCTGTCTGTCTGTCTGTCTGTCTGTCTGTCTGTCTGTCTGTCTGTCTGTCTGTCTGTCTGTCTGTCTGTCTGTCTGTCTGTCTGTCTGTCCGTCTGTCTGTCTGTCTGTCTGTCTGTCTGTCTGTCTGTCTTTAAGGAATAGAACCCTATACTGCCTATTCTCTCTTCCAGCTGAACATTAAGAACAAAGTGCTGGAAGTGACTGCTGCCCTGGAGTCGCTCATTGATACAATTCCAAAGCAAAGCCTCACAGACGTGGTCACAAACACCCTTGCTGCTGTGACTCAGGCGATGACGGTGAGGCAATGAAAGATGTCTGGGAACGAACAGCATCTCATTAATCTCACAAACAGCACCCGTGAATTCCAGGCCGCCAGCATTCAGACCAAGCGCGGCACTCTGAGCGACATGGACAAGTCTGCCGGCAGTGAGTTCCACTACTACGACACAGACTGGGAGTCCAGCCGAGAAGGCTTCTCCGACATGTCGCCAGCGGCTGCCAAAAAGGGCCTGCTAGTTGAGACCAACGGCATTGTGCAGGGCGGCGTCTCCAGCGAGGTATCGACCGACGGTTTCGGCGCCATCCAGAGCCTGGTGAGATTGCTCAACCAACGGCAGACATCCGGGTCCAACCCGGTGCGAATAACCACGGCGCAGATGAGTCTGTCCCTGAACAAGTCCAAACCCAACGACCTCAGCGGAGTGGAGGTGGCCGTCGGGCGCTCCAAGCTCCAGCTGCCGACCAACCTCTGCAATCTGACATTGTCAGGCAGAAACTGCTCCAGCGACGGCAGCGCCATCTCAGTGGCGGTCATCGCCATGCCGACCAATCCGTACTCCGGCATTGGAACCAACAAGAACCCACCGATTCCTACAGCCGCTGAGATCCTCACCATTAATATGTTGGACTCCAAAGGCGCGGAAATCCCCGTGCCGCAGACCGGCAGCGGTAACGAGTTTAAATTTGTCCTCCAGAAGGACCAGACCTTCTCCGAGCTGCAGTACATCGACCCCGACCCAAAGCGCCCGATGCCGCGAATTCCAGACGGTGTTGAGGTACCCGCACCGCGGAGGGCCCGTTCGAAAAGAACCGAGTTATGTACCAGAAGCTGATTCTGCACGAGTTCAACATGTTGGGCGACGACCAGTCGGTCAATTTTCAGTTGAAGTTTCTAAACTTCACGCCCGGACCCAGCAACAAGTGCCGACAGTTTCTCGTCGTCGGGCGTCTCTGGCAGGCGCCGTCACTGATGGACCCGGGTGAGAGCTTTGACTGGTGGGGCATGATCCCGACCAGCACCGCGTACTGCTTCCGGCTGGCCAGGCCTGACGAGCCGGACCCGTTTACCTTCTTCGTAAGCAATGAGAAGTTCAAGATAGCCAAGGCTCGCGTGATGCGCACCGCCTACGACTGGGACCGCAAGATTAACACAGTCAAGTTCGGCGTGCGCGAGCTGGAGGAGGAGGAGTGGGATCGCTACACTGAGAACCGGCGGCCGCCCGTGCCCTACACTTACACCAAGCAGCAGTTCACGGTGAAGTACAATATCAGAATCTACTCATCGTCATGCTACTCAATCACGCCTGGACAGACGTCATGGAACAGCAACGGCTGTTTGGTCGGCTCCCGCACGACAATCCTGCAGACCGAGTGCATGTGCAGCCACCTCACCAGCTTTGCTGGGGGCTTCATCGAAGCTCCAAACACCATCGACTGGGAGTACGCATTCAGCAATTTCGACTTCACGAAGAATCCGACGCTGTTCATCACGGAGATCATGATAGCCGTGTTCTTCATCATCGTGTTTGTCTGGGCGCGCCGCTGGGACAAAAAGGATGTCGAGAAGGTTTGTTTTTATTGGTGCTCTATTTTATTTTACCTATTTCCGCAAATTCACAGCTATAATATATTCCCATTTTTATTTGTCATGCACTCGTTAGGCCTATTAATCATGGACTCTCAATGACCCATTCTTCCATATTCCAAACTTGGTTTTTCGATTTCACGTCCTTTCTGTAAAGAAGTATTTAAGCCCCCTGAGGTACTTATCTGACTTGTCCAACCAACTTAGCTGAGGTACTTATCTGACTTGTCCAACCAACTTAGCTGAGGTATTTATCTGACTTGTCCAACCAACTTAGCTGAGGTACTTATCTGACTTGTCCAACCAACTTAGCTGAGGTACTTATCTGACTTGTCCAACCAACTTAGCTGAGGTACTTATCTGACTTGTCCAACCAACTTAGCTGAGGTACTTATCTTACTTGTCCAACCAACTTAGCTGAGGTACTTATCTGACTTGTCCAACCAACTTAGCTGAGGTACTTATCTGACTTGTCCAACCAACTTAGCTGAGGTACTTATCTTACTTGTCCAACCAACTTAGCTGAGGTACTTATCTTACTTGTCAAACCAACTTTGCTGAGGTACTTATCTTACTTGTCAAACCAACTTTGCTGAGGTACTTATCTGACTTGTCCAACCAACTTAGCTGAGGTACTTATCTGACTTGTCCAACCAACTTAGCTGAGGTACTTATCTGACTTGTCCAACCAACTTAGCTGAGGTACTTATCTTACTTGTCCAACCAACTTAGCTGAGGTACTTATCTTACTTGTCCAACCAACTTATCTAATGCTACGCTCGCACTATCGCAATTTGCAACCGAGTGACCGATTTTCACACACCCAAAGTTGGGCGTCTCTCCTCTGCCCGACAACGACCCGGAGCACAAGTACCTCTACGAGCTGGTTGTCACCACAGGGCTGCGACGCAACGCCGGCACAGAGTCTAAGGTGTACTTTGCCCTGAGCGGGGCTCGGAATGACAGTGGTGTCCGCGCTCTGGACGATACGAAGCGACGAATTCTGCAGAGAGGCTGCACCAACCGTTTCCTGCTGGCTGTTGAGAAGTGAGTCGTTTAGATGATATGAGCCTTTTAAGATGCATAGTAGTACCTTCAAAGACACCTAATGTTGCTTGAACAAGTTATAATAGTACGCACCCCAATGCTGCTTAGTAGCGTTCTTGTCTAGCAACATTTCTCCAGCAGGCAGCTCATGTACCGGTAGTATTGAATATTAAAACCTCAATATAAAAATTTAAGCATTAAAGCGCGATAGATAGATTGATGTTTTGAGCCGTTTGTCAAAGTGTGCGTTTGAAAGGGAGCGGTATCCCTGCATACGGGGCTGTTCTCTAGTGGCAGAGGAAGAGAGAGTTAGCAACAGGTATTGATAGCAAGGCTACAGTCCCGCTTCCCGCGCTCCTGCCTGCCGTTGTCGGTGTCAAAGCATGCGGGCACCATAGAATCTATTATCTGCTGGAATTGAGTTGCCGATCTGAATCAGCCTACATCAATTAGATGAGCTGTGCGATGCGCTGTCTGAGTAGATGAGGCCTTAAGTGGAGCGCTGTAGTACAATTTCAATAGCAGTCGACAAAAAATCAAGAGTTGTAGGCCAGTATTTTGTGCTGTAAGTAGTCGTAGTTTTAATAAATTAATTAAAAAATTGATTAATTCCCACGTTATCTGTCGTCCACTCTATCCGGCACAGGCCTCTCGGCGACTTAAACTTCATGCGTCTGTGGCACGACAACAGCGGCAAGGGCTCAGCTGCCTCCTGGTACTGCGACACCATCGTGGCCATCGACCTGCAGACGCGCCTGCGCTACCACTTCGTTGTAAATCGCTGGTTCGCTGTTGAAGAAGACGACGGTTTCATCGATCGGGTGCTGCCAGTGGCGGGGCCCGAGGAGCTGCAGCAGTTTGGCTACATGTTTTCCACGCACACCAAAAAGGACCTCACGGATGGTCACCTTTGGCTGTCAATCATGGCTAGGCCTCCGAGTCGCGGTTCACTCGGGTCGAGCGGGTCGCCTGCTGTCTGCTGCTGCTGTTTCTCACCATGGTAACGCGCCTGTATGTTCTATCAAAAGGAGGGCCCGACAAAATCTACCAGCACGGCTCTAAACGTTGGCCCTTTCTCCTTAACTCCGAGAATGATATTCGTTGGCGTCATCACCAACGTCATCACCTTCGTCCCGCTCTTCATCGTAATGGAGTTGTTCCGTCGTTCTAGGCTGCATACCGGCCATGTCAACCAGCTGCTCAGCGCCATCGACAAGCACTTCGAAGGTGCCAGGTCCCAGAAGTCCTGGCATGTGACCTGTGACTTAGAGGATCAACAGGAGACGGCTGAAGGACAACGTGCACCACATACTGCATCGACTGGCGTCACTAACCAGGAAATTACAACCGCGATGCTGGAGCTACGAGAGGTTCAGAACTCGGAAGAAAATGTGTCAAGAACAAAGTGCGAAGCCGGGGAAGAGGGAGGAGACGATGAAGACAAATATGCTGTCAAAGAAGGCAAGGGTATTTCCGCCAGAAAATCTAAGACCTTCCCTTGGTGGGTCAGGATTTTCGCTTGGATAATAATCGTAGTTGGCACTACCGTGTCGGCCTTCTTCACCACCATGTATGGCATTCAGTTCGGCGATGAGACCTGCAAGAAATGGATATCTAGCCTATTTGTGTCCTTCTTCTCGTCGGTGATGCTGTCCCAGCCGCTTAAGGTGGTTTTAATGGCAGTTTTCATGGCGCTGCTGTGTAAGAATAAGAAGGGCAACGAGGAGGAGGACTTTCTGGCTGAAGAGGAGGAGATTCTGAGCGAGCTGGAGAGAAGCTTGGTATGCGCAGCAGTGAGGAATGGCTGCACGAGCTCAACTCAAACGAGGGTGACGAACAGGTGAGGAGAACCGGTGTGGAACCGCCAACCACTGAGCTGCTTCAGTCCGCAAGGAGAAACGCTTGAAGGAGAAGAAAATGTACGAAATAATTCGGGAGATTCTTTTCTACGTGATTTTTTACATGCTGCTGCTGGCCGTCACATTCAGCTTCCGCGACCCTAACGCCTTCACGATGAAGGAGCAGATGATGCGGCTGTTCATCCCTGCTGAAGACCTGTTGGGAACGGCAAATATTGACGGGATCAGCACTGAAGATCAATTCTGGACTTGGCTGAAGCAGCAAATGATCCCAGCCTTGCGCGCAAGGCCTTGGTACAACGGTGACCCACCCCTCCTACAGCGCGGATTCACCGGTGACCGCGTCGGTCGGCTTGTTGGCTACGCCATCTTGAGGCAGAAACGGACCCAGCTGGACTCATGCACAGTGCAGCCCAGCATGCGCTTTCTCTACAAGCACTGCGTACATGGTTACAGCCTTGCCAACGAGGAGACGCGCTCTTTTGGGCCCAAATGGGAGCCACTGAATGCCAGCTCTCTGGCAGCGAGCATTAACAGTAGTAAGACGGATTATGCCCATGAGGCCTTTCTGTACTCGACTGGCGCAGACCTGAAGAGCCTGCCTTACATGGCCTTGATCAACACGTACTCTGCTGGAGGCTACGTGTTTCAGATGCGAGGCTCTGAGAAGATCGTCCAGGCCAACATTGACACGCTGAGGAGCATGCGCTGGCTTGACAGGCAGACGAGAGCCGTTTTTGTTGAGTTTGCTTTCTATAACCCCAATATCAATTTATTCGGTGTTGGAACAGTTTACTTTGAGTACCAAGGACCGGCGGAATGTTTGGAACGTATCGATTCGACGCGGTAAACCTTCTGAGCTTCATTGGCTCCAGCCTCCAAAGTGATGGATATTTTCTGTCAGGTCATGTTCTGCATCACATTGCTGGGTTTCATCATAAAGGAGTTGCGGAATTTGTACCGAATGAAGCGTGCATACTTTTATAACCTGTGGAACAACCTGGAGGTCTTCATCCTAGTTGGCAGTCTGTTCAGCATTGCTATCTACGCCTATATGCTGATCGAGACAACTAAACTCACTGGCGAGTTCGCCAAGTACGGAGGAAACGTCTATCTGAACTTTCAATACGTCACATTTCTAAATGAGTACCTGGTGTACCTGACTGGTAGCATCATCTTCGCGTCCACTCTCAAGTTCAATCGTCTGCTCCGATTCAACCGGCGCGTCGGCATGCTCGGCGACGTGATCCGCTTCTCCGCAGAGACATCCGCCAGTTCTTTTTGATGTTTTCAATCATGTTCTTGGCCTTCATCCAGTCTTTCCACCTCCTGTTTCTGGACGCCTGTATGATTATCATACTTTCCTGTACTGCGCTGAGCAGCTGATGCAGATCGCACTGGGCAAGTTCCGGTTCTTGACCTGTACGTCACGGAGCCTATCATTGGACCTCTCCTGTTTGCTGCCTACACATTTTTTATTATTTTCATCCTCCTAAACATGTTTGTTGCAATACTCAACGAGGCATTCGCCCAGGTTAAGGAGGACGTGCAGAAGCAGCAGAACGAGCATGAGATTATTGACTTCATTGTCGAAAAGTGAGTCGCTCTATTCAGCTGTTCTCAATTTAACTCAGTTTTCTGCTCATTAAGAAAACTACGTATGATGCAAAATTCAATTTAGGGGTGACTCCAATGTGCAAGCACGATAGCCTCATTTTGATCAGCATGCTTGAAATTTAGTTTATATGTAGATCCCAGCCAACGCTATGCACCAATGAGGAAAAAGTCAGCTTAAATGTCAAATTTCAGATTCTATAGAAAATTAATCTAGCAAGCGTCAGTTGCCCTCAGTATTCAATCCGCCCCGTCACTTCAGGGCGATCATGCTGCTACGCCTTAACAACACTCGTTTCGCCCAACGCTACTTTGGCTCGTCGCTGACCGAGGCGGAGTACCGGCCGCACTCATTCGATGAGCAGTTGAATGTTATCCTGCCTGATCGCATCGACCACCTGCTGAAATACATCGAGAACACCTACTTCGATGACGTCAAGAAAGAGGTGAATCGGTTGCTAAAGGAGCAGGCAGCCAAGGAGGCCGGGACCCGCCCGATATCTCAGGCTGGCGAGGGTGAAAAGTCGAGCAGGCAAAACCAGGCGAGGATTATATCGTGCTGCCCGACACGAGTTTCTGCTCGGCACGAAGGACCAGAACGGCTTTAACTGATGATTCAATTTTAAGCAAACTGCAAACTTCTCGTGAAGATAAAACCCTAATTAAAAACAACAATTTTTTACGAGGATTGTTCCATAAGTACTTATACT
>NIVC01000635.1:0-48099 GCA_002269645.1 Macrostomum lignano
CTCCTCATTATGGAAATCGGGATGAAATGCAGATTTGCGCAGGCCGTGAGGTGCAATTACCAATGCAGCTGGGGGCTTATTGATTCAGCGGCTGAAGGCGCCGCACTTCCCTTTCATGTTAGCAAGTAGCTGATCATCTGACAGACAGCACAGGCTGGCTGCCCCATTGCTAAGCATGCCGTTCTTCCCCAGGCTCCCGGATGCACGCATCGAGAGCGTGTCAGCCGCTGGCGTGACGAGATGCGAATCAGCCAAGCCATGCTGCAGTCCAACTTGTTAAAAAAACAAAGAACAACACGAAAGGCTGATGGAAGCAGTTTTTATTGGGTAAATTATTTGAAAAGTTTACAGTAAGATTAACAATGTCTCTTCTTTGCTCATTAAAAAGTCAATTAATTATCTGAGTAAGCAAGTCGGAAGAAATCTGGTAACTTATTTTCGCGTCGGCGTTGACTTCTCACGGGCTCTTGTGAGACGAGCCCACCTTGGGCGAGCGGCCCTTTTTTGCGCGCTTGCCGCCGTCCTCCTTCTCGGCGGCAGTCTCGGCTTGCCCGGACGGGGCCCGCTTGGCAAACAGGCTGTCCAGCGAGTTGTGCCGCCTCAGCCCCATGAGGTGGCGGCAGCGGTCTGAGATGCCGTGGTAGGCCTGCTCAGCCAGCCGCTTGCCGCGCAGATGATCGTCTCTGACTACGAACACTTTGAACTCCGTCTCGGTGAAGACGAGGGCCACCTTCCCGGCGTGGCCGACAACCAGCTGGAAGTCCTTTTCTTCGTCATCCTCTCCGGAAGGAGTCTGACCCTGCTGCCTCTTCCGCAACCTGTGCAGGATGGACCTGCCGAGGACGGTGCCGCTGCCCGCAGAACCGTCGTTGCGAAGGATGGTCAGCTCGTTCTGCGCCTTGTCCAGCACGACGATGAGCGAGCCGTCTCCGATGAACCGGGGAATCGTGTCCAGCTGCTGAGCGTCGGCACCATCCGGGGACAGGCTGAGCTGCTTGAGGGCGTCTCCACGGGTGGTGTCGTACAGGCGCAAGCTCTTGTCGATTCCGACCTTGCCGTCCCTAGTGATGTCCCGGATGTAGTCCTGCGTTGAGAAGGAGGAGATGACACAGGCTTTCTGAATGTCTACCTTAGCGTACTGGATCTCGTTCTCCTTGATGACGAATTGGAGCAGCACGATGTTGGGACTTTCGTCCGGCACTAGCATGCCCTTGATCAGGGGGATTCTGGCGTACTCGTCGATTCCCTTCAACAGACTCGCCACATCAACCTCGTGCTGGACTCTCTCGAACAGCTTGCCCCCGAGCGTCTTGACGAAGCGGCCGTTTCTGCCGCAACAGATCACCAAGCGGCTGTTGGACTCAACAAGTTTTGACGCGATGATCCTGTGCTCGAGATACGTCTGCTGAAGGAACTGGCCGGTCTGCAGGTCGTACGCGCTCAAAATGTCATTCGCTTCCGGCGACTCCCGCGTCCTGCTGGCGTGGTCCGGCTTCAGCGTGAGCAGCAGTCGGCTGTGACGTGGCTCACGGCTTCTCCGGTGATGGAAATCTGGCTTACCAACTGCCCCGTGTCCGTGTCGTGCACCCGAATCACCTTCTGACCATACGGATCGCCCGGCTTGGCCGCGGCTTTGCTGGCCTTCCCACTGTTGGCGTGGCCTCGATGTAGAGACCGCCGGTGAAGTAGTTCCTGTTCGGCAGCTCAGGCTTCCGCAGGTTTGCTCCCCTTTCCCGCGCCACGGCGCCGCCTCGGGCATCTGGCTGGCTTGAAAAGTCTTCAGTTGCTGACGCGCGCTTTGGCTTCTTGGCTTCAAAAATGAGAAGCAGCTTCTCTCCGTCCGGAGTGATCTTGCGCTGCACTGGAAAGCTGCCGATAACCTCTGATTTGTGCGTCATGTCGTAGCTCAGGTAGCTGCCATTGTCCAGATTGAGGAAGGTGAAGTCGCAAAGATTCGGGTTGTTGTCATACAGAATGTTCAAGTCGGTGTGGTAGTAGGGGCTGTTCAACGCCGTGCCGTAGTAGGCAACCTGGGCCTCCACCTGAGTTGGACGATCACTGGGTGACTTCAGACTGCTTAGAGTGACCTGATTCGGCGTGACCAACAGGGTGAGTCGCTCCTTCACTACGTAGACATCTTCGATCCGGCTTCCAATACTGACCTGCTGGACGAGCTCTCCAGAGCTGCAGTTGAACAGGCGGACGGTGGTGTCGCTCTCGCTGTGCAGCACGAACTGGTACACGTGCGCGCCGTCCACGGAGAACCGGGTTACTGCGTTGGGCACCTGCGGCAACACGGCCTGAACAGTTTTCTGACTCAATGACCAGATTGTCTCCACTGTGCGAATGTCGTTGATGTTGTACTCAACAATGAGATACTTCTCATCGATAGACAGCATCATGTTGGTCACGGATGTGTGAGACTTGTATTTAGCGAACAGGCTCTTAAACTCGGGTCCAAGGTTTTCTTGCCTCTCTAAGCTGAACTCCATGGAAGGCGTCAGCTTCTTGATGTCGCGCTTGATGGCCTGGGCGATGTCGTAGCGCAAGACGAGTCCGAGGTTTTTGCAGCCAACGAACACAAACTCGGTGCGCGCGTTGGACAGCAGGCAGGTGGAATAGAGGTGGCAGGACAGAACGCAAACCTGGTCTCCTGTTGTTGTGTTGAGCAAGCGCAGGTTCGTCTCAACCTTACTTGAGTCGGTCTTCCAAGCTTTTGGCGCGATAATGTACTTGTCGTTGGGCGTGATCAGGAACGGCCAGTGGAAGTTCTTGAACTCCAGGGCCGGTGACGCATTCGAGTGCTGGTAGACGCGCACTTTGCCATCCACGCGAAGCACAACGTAGCTTTTGGTCAGGTAAACAATTTTAGGCTTCTCCGAGGCTCTGAACTCCAGCTTGTTGTCAAAGGTGGCGGTGCTGAGGTTCAGAAACAAGTAGCCGCAGGTGTCCCTGTCAGAGACCCGCTTTTTATAGTAAAGCAGCATCTGCTCGTCAGTCTGCGGCATGTAGGTGATGCTCAAAAACTTGCTGCCATCGTGCTCGCCTAAGTTGAGGATCTGCGACTTCGTGGCGGACTTCGCGTCCCACACGTAGAGGAACAGCTCGCCGTTGATGAGCAGCAGCGTGGCCAGGAATCGGTTGTCCGGCGACAGGGCGCACTGGATCGGAACGCTTGCGGGCCCCGGAAGTGGCACCTTGGTTTCGTCCATCTCCACTGGCGGAAATGAAGGCACAACCGGGCAGAGGCAGTTCACGCGGCTTCCCTGACTGTCGATCTGCTGCAGCAGACCGGTGATGAGAACCTGTGAGCCGGCCAGGTGGCAGAGACGGCCGGACAGTTCGATTCCCATGAGGCTGAGGTCTTTCTCGATTATTGGAGCGAGCAACCTGAGCAGAGAAATCAGCACCTCAACCTCCTGGTTTGCTCGAACCTCGTAGTTCTGGCGCAGAAAGTAGAACTCGGAGATCAAATCGTTTACGCTGAACGCGTTGAGCTTGGCGTACAAGTAATCAAAGTTGAAGAGGCAGGAGCGGTACAGGTCGGACACTTTCTCCCCCTTGAGGAGACTGTAAGTGAGCTCGCTCAGCTTCCTGTTGTTGCTCACGGAAAGATCGCGTCCACTCCACATGAAGGACTGGTACAGAGCCACTCGGTCCACGTTGACGCTTTTGGACTCATCGCCGTCTGTCTGAGACTTTTCAAAAAGCGGCTTCGCCTTGGCCCCGGCCCAGCGACCGCTCCAGTACTCGGCGAGCTGCTGGCTGACCTGCACGCCGAACTCCTTGTTGAGCTGGTAGTAGTCTGTCACAGCTGAGCGGAGGACATCGTGTGCCCACGTGTACACCAGTCGGTCATCCAGCTGCACCCGGATCAGGTAGAGCTCGACGTCGTCCAGAAATGCCGTGATGATCCCCATGGGGACTCGGTAGAAGTTCGAGTGCTTGGCGTCGAACCCGGAGTCTACAGCGACAGAATTGTCCAGGCTGAGGACATCCTGCAGCTCCGGGAGCGACAGGCCAAAGCGCGAGCAGCTGATGTACGACAGAATGCTCTTCACTACCCACAGGCCGTGCTTCTGCTCAAGCTGCTCCAGGCGTTTCATAAAGACGAGCTTGACTCGGTCGGGCAGCTTGTCTTCGCGGCAGGGCAGGACATCGGCCAGGATGATTGTGTACAGCGGATACGAGTTGTTCTGCAGCAGCGAGTTCGCCAGCTCGCGGTTCTTGTCGCCGATGGCTTTTCCTTTGGCCGCCAGGATGCTGGGAAACTCCTTGATGGCCGCGGATGGGACGACGCCGGTCAGCGTCAGGGAGCTGCTGTCGTCAAAGCGGCGCTTGAAATTGGTGAGGAAACTTTCGCTGCCGGCCGTCACCAGCACTTTGACGTTGGCCGGCAGCCGGTGCGGCAGCCAGCGGAACAGCTCGGTGTGGCTCTGCGGGTACAGAAGGTCGATGTCGTCCAGCACGATCAGCAGCTGCTTCTTGAAGCCGGGAAGCTGCAACGCCCGCGTGAAGTCGTACACGACCTGGGCGTACTCGCAGCTAGGCGCGAACTGTCTCCTGGCGTGGAAGTAGATTTCCTGCGTGACGCTGGCGATGATCTGCTGCAGCGTGCAGGACAGAGTGGTTCGCCCGCAGCAGCGCTTGATGATCACCAGATTGTCGTCAGTCATCTGGTCAATCAGCTGCTTGATGATGGCGGTCTTGCCTGAGCCGTGGTCGCCGTAAAGAAGGCCGGGCAGCTGAGACTTGGAGGCCACGTAGTTCTGCAGGATTTTGAGCTCCCGGTCTCGGCTGAACACGGGCGGACGGACCCGCTGGCCTGCCAAAACGGCGCTGTGCGTCTCGATCTCCATCGGCAGCGGCAAGGCCAGGAACTCGTGTCTGCCGCAGAATTTCATCACGTGATTCTTCAGCTTTTCAAAGGTCTGCTTGGCAAAGATGGTCAGGTAGGTTGTGGCCTTCATGTCCTTGCTGGCCAGCGGGGTCTCGGCCAGCTTGCTGACCACGTTCGACTTGTTCCGCTGCACCAGCTTGTACTCGGACAGCATGGCGGACGAGATGGAGAATCGAACGTAGTTCTCCTTGGGCAGGCGCTGCAGGAACTCCTCGCGCAGCTGCTGCACCTTCTCGTTGCTCGACTGGCTGAATCGACCGAATGCGTCCAGGTCGAGGAACTGCTCCTTCAGCTCCGGGTCCTCGGTGGCGCCCCATTCGCGGACGTCTTTCAGCACTCGGGCAAAGGCGATGCACTGATCAATGGGTTTCTTGTCCGTCCTGAGGTACTTCAGGTAGTGCTCAACGGCTGCAAGTCAGGGTTCAGGGTTCAGTTTTTTAGTTAGATTTTAGTTAGAGGCAGGTCGCTGTGTGCACCCTGGCGCACTTTAGGCGACATTGTCGCACAACCGGCGAGAGGCATTGCTGCCCATTCCGCCGACCCCCCTGAGCAGGCACACAAGCGCGCGGATACGTACGCAGTCATACGCAAAGGCACACACTCGCGCAGGAGTGTACAGCGGCCCTAACTTTATTTATCGTTAGGAATGTGCACTTCACTGTGCCTTGGGGGTTGGCCATCAAGGCCGTTAATTGCACTCGAAATCGAGACAGCTCAGCTAGGCCCCCGTTCGCGATTCGGCTTACGAGGAACGAAAAGAGCGTCGACCTGGTCCTGCGTCAGCGTTCCGTCGCCCACCGCCTCGCTGGCGACCTGCGGCAGTCGCTGGCGAAGGCTCTCGGCCAGGTCGGGCGCCGCGCCCTGCAGTTTGTAGCTCAGGTCCGACTGCTTGGCGTACAGCTTCTGGAAGCTCGTCCACAGCGGGTCATTTTTCTTTTTCAACCCGTTGAGAAAGGCGGCGAACTCCGGCTCGCTCAGCTGGGGCGGGAGCTTTGAGTTGCCGAACTTCTCGCCCACGAGCACCTACGATAGGGAAGTGGGCAGGCAGTGCAGTTGTGAGTAGGCCAGCTGCAAGCACAGAGTAGTGCTGAGGAATCCCTGTCTGCTCAAGAGTTGATCCTGATCACCCTAGAACGAGTCCTGATCACCAATAACCTGTCCCGATTACCGCACGAGTCCCAATTACCCAAGAACCGGTCCCAATTACCCAAGAACCCGTCCCAATTACCCAAGAACCGGTCCCGATTACCCAAGCACCTGTCCCGATTACCCAAGCACCAGTCCCGATTACCCAAGAACCGGTCCCGATTACCCAAGCACCAGTCCCGATTACCCAAGCACCAGTCCCGATTACCCAAGAACCGGTCCCGATTACCCAAGCACCAGTCCCGATTACCCAAGAACCGGTCCCGATTACCCAAGAACCGGTCCCGATTACCCAAGAACCGGTCCCGATTACCCAAGCACCAGTCTCGATTACCCAAGCACCAGTCCCGATTACCCAAGCGCCAGTCCCGATTACCCAAGCACCAGTCCCGATCACCAGTCCCGGTCACGGATCAAGAATCACTCTGCCAGGCAGACTCACCAGAGCCGCGGGCCCATCGCTGGTGTCGAAACAGTCGTCGCTGTCCCGCAAGCAGTCGCGGGATGACCTCTTGGGCAGTTTGACCCCGGCAGAGCTTTGCAGCGGGTCGATGAGCTGTTGGAGGGGGGATTTTGAGCCCAGATTGAGCTGAGGCAATCACAATCAAGGCCCATCCAGAATTGAAATCTCACCAGAAAGTCGGTAGAAAATGTCTCGATACAAAACTTTCTCAGCTGAGGCGTGACCACGTTCTGCAGGATGGACTTCTCCACTTCGAACTCTGAAATGTTGCGGAGGGGGCTGCAGTGGCTGGGGGGGGTCCTTGGCTCAGCAAAAGAATGCAGCTGACTGGAGCTGAACCAACCTCCTTCGTTGGAGAACAAGAAGACGCGGACCTCCCGCCTGAGCTTCTTGCTGGCCATGGCAGCTGGCTGGGACCTGACGGGCAAGTCAGAGTTGCTTATTAGTTTTCGGCTTGAGAACTGCTCAGGAAAAGCAGCCTGTTTTGCTTGCTTAGCGCACTCGAGCATCTAACTGAGTATGAAGTAAGCGACGGCTGCGGTTGAGATAATGGGGCGCTCTGTCGGCATGGCGACTCACCCTGCCCCCCCCCCAGACCCCGCTAGTCTCGTCTTACAGCTCGCCTCTTTGCTCATTTTGCGGGCTCAGATTCTTCTGTATAACAAAAGCAATTGTATCTGAGTGAGTGCTCAGGCTGCCCGGCGAGTGCACAGCTCGCTCAGCTTGGGACCCCTCCTGCACTGCCTTCATTGCGCTCGCCGGGGTGGGGCCTGAGAATTTCAAACCTATTGAGCTGTGCGCTCAAATTGAGCAGCAAAATCGAATGGTGCAGCTGAATCCCATCGAGAGCTGGGACTTTGTTTGCACCGGCGGGGCGACGGCTCTAGGGAAATCTCGATGATGAAGCTAGCGGGAGGCTGGGATAAAGTTCGGAGGGGGGAGGGAATGTCGCACTACCGCAGGGGATCTTGAGGCACTGTAGAAAATTGCTCGAGACCCTCATGGGACGGCAGCTTGGAGATATTTAAAACTCTGTCCCGGTCGCTGATCAACCGGATTGCCCCGGCAGGCAGGCGCAAGAAAGCCTGGATTGAAAGAGCAGTGCGATGGAGGCCAGAGCCTGACCCCGGAAGCGCGTTGCAATTTTGCTGGAACACGGGTGGGGCCTAGCAGGATACCTGGATAATTACTCCTTCATCTGTGTTTGCAATTTCCAGACGCGTGAAAGAGTCATTAATGAAAGCCGGCGGCGCAAGGGAAGCGCAAAGGGAGGCATAGGTGATGAAGCATTGCAGCAGCCGATTCTGCCGCAGATTCTGCGCAGAAGCATCTCCCGATCGGGGAAACGAGGGGGCTGTGGGGAGGGGGTCACCGGCCTCCCCAGACACTAGCAAACACCCAGAGTCGGAGCCTGAGATCGCAACTCCCCAGACTGCAGGTTTTCAGTTTACACACAAAGGCAAGGCGACTACATGTTACATTCTTGCAAAAACTTGGTCTCAGTTTTAAGCTCAGTGGAATCCCTCAGTGGAATCCCCTCGATGAAATCCCCTCAATGGAATCCCTCAATGGAATCCCTCAATGGAATCCCTCAATGGAATCCCTCAATGGAATCCCTCAGTGGAATCCCCTCAATGGAATCCCTCAGTGGAATCCCTCAATGGAATCCCCTCAATGGAATCCCTCAATGGAATCCCTCAATGGAATCCCTCAATGGAATCCCCTCAATGGAATCCCTCAATGGAATCCCACAATGGAGTCCCTCAGTGTAATCCCTCAATGGAATCCTTCAGTGGAATCCCCTCTGTGGAATTCCCTCAGTGGAATCCCCTCTGTGGAATCCCAGACGGTGGATTTTCTCAGCATCACTCATCATTTCCTTTGTTGGGACGAAAGTTGAGCACTGCTAAGCTGATGAGCTGATCGATGTTTATTTATTCTCAAAAGATGAACAGAAAACTTGCCACTAGAGGGGGGAGAGGATGGCCACATTTAAAGTGCATGAATGTACGTGCTGTACGCAAGGTGCTCATGTACTCATATATCGTTTGAGCATTACATCTCTCCTCACTCGGATTAAATAATAAAGGGATAAAAGCAAAACATCATTTAAGGCTCATTCACACTGCCATCAATCGAGCCACCAAAGCACACGACCAATGTTTAAATGAATCCAATTTGATGTACATATTGCGTGATCACACAGAATTTGGTCTTATTTGATGGCAGTGTGAACGAGCCTTCAGACTCGATGCCTCCTGGAGCCCGGCTCCGTGCAGTGCTCCGTCTGCGGGCTCGCCAGTCGCCTCTTCGACGCCTGTCTCAGCGGTTGACTCGGCCTGGCACTTACTTGACTCAGCTGCAGGGGGTTCCGGGCATCCGGATGCAGCGAGGAGGCGTTGCCGCCCATTCTGCCAATCCCTGGCCACCACGGGCAGCTGGTGCTGACTCCATAAGTCGCTGAAAGCCCGACCGCCCGACCGCTAGCAACCGGGAAACTCCCCGGCTAAGAGCCCGGACGAACCAAAGGACCATCAGCGCGGTGCCACACTGGGCCCTTGAAAGGGGACAGTAGGGCTGTTTCCGGAGCCTGCGGACTGGCCGCATACCCTGTTAAGGTCAGAGGGTGATACCTGTTCCTCAGAGCCGTGACCAGAGGTACCTGATGCACTACAGGTGCACTACCGAGTGGAGCCCGTACCCAAAACGGCCAAGACAGAAGCCAAGGCCACGGATGGGTTGCCGCCGCCGGAGCCCAGTCAGTCCAGCAGCCCTGGAGCTGCCTTGAACACACGCGGGACGGTGAACCCCAGGGTCGGCTTGCGAGTCAGCTTGGAGAGAGCTCGTCTACCGTAAGCCTGGTGTGTCTCATGCTACACAGGCGTGTTGAGCCCACCATTGCATGCTGCAGCTCCGGCAGCTTCTTGACCTGGTTGGCGTGTCGTTGGCAGGGGCTCTCGCCACGCTGAATGACCAGGGCGTCTCCGTGGACCTCGGCCTGGGAGCACTTCAGTTTGCAAGCAGGAAGTGTCTCCAGCTTCTGGCTCTGGGCCTCCTTGTCACTGGCTGGCCCCCTCGGACCAATCAGGGAGTTTTATCCTGATAGTTAAATTTTCTTTGAGGCAGCCATAGGGAGACAGCCGAGACCTGCTGCCCGCCTGCCGCCATGTTCGAAGGCGCCTTCATCAAGCGCAGGTTCGGCCTGAACGCCACTGAATGCGGCCCGCTGCGGCCCATGCTGAACTTCAGCAGGGACCAGCTGGTCAGCCGGTCCTGCGACTCTGCCGACGTCACCATGTCCTACGCCCTGCTGCCCGCCTCCCTGCTGGCCCTGCTGCTCAGCCTCACCGCCCTGCAGGTGCTCAGGTCGCCCCGGCACCGGCGCAACGCCTTCCGGTTCTCCCTGGCTGCGCTGAGCGCCTGCCAGTGCCTCTACCTGCTGTGCGCCACCCTGGACTTCGCCAACCTGGCCAGCGGGGCCTGCCTGTACTGGTCGCAGCCGGACAAGCACGCCAGGGTGCTGCTGGCAGGCATCGTCTGCTGCCTGGGCGACAGCTTCCTGAGCCTGCGCAACTGGTGCTACGTGCTGATCACGGCGCAGCGGGCCGAGGCCCTGGCCTGCCCTCTGCGCGGCCGGAAGCTGCTGCGGCCGAGGAACTTCCTGCTGGGCCTCGGCGTGGCCTGGCTGGCCGCCCTGCTGCTGGCCGTCACCCGGTCCCTCGCCGAGGTCTTCGTTGTCTGCGAGGACGCCGAGGCCGATCAGACAGTCGGGCACGTCGGCATGCCGGCCAAGGCCCAGGACTCTGACCTGGAGGACACCTACAACTTCCTCAACGGTAGCTGGTTCGACAAGTTCGAGGTTGGTGCCTACTTCCTGTACCAGACGAATGGGCCCATTGCTCTGGTGATATTCTTCACGGTTGTCATGGTCGTCAAGATGTTCAAGAGCAGCAACGACAGTCGGCAGGAGCAGCGGCAGTCAGAGAGACAGCAGCCGCAGGCGCGGCTTCAGCTGGTGCAGACCAGCCGGATGCGGAGCAACAAGCTGTACGCCAGCCGCACCGTCCTGTGCATGGCGCTGGTGTTCTCCGTGCTGCACCTGCCCGCCTTCGTGGGCACCGCGCTGCAGAACTTCTCTCCAGACTTCGACATTACCAGCACCTATGGCAAAGCGTTCCAGGGCGTCTGCGAGGTCAGCCTGCTGCTGGACTTCATCTGCACCGTCCTGGTGCTGATCGCCTTTGTGCCCGAGTTCAAGTACGCCTGCTCCAACCGCTGCTGCTGCTGCTGCCGGGCCCGCCAACGTCAGCCGAGGCCAGCGGTGCGGCAGGCAGCTTGCAGGCAGCGGGCCAGGCGGCAGCTGGCTGATGCCGCCGTCTGATTGGGAGATGCGGTACAATCACGTGACTTATTGCCGCCTGACTGGGGAAGTGTTTCGATTACGTGACTTATTGCCGTCTGTCTTGGGAAGGCAATTTAATCACGTGACTTATTGCCGTCTGTCTGGGGAGGTGGTTCAATCACGTGACTTATTGCCGCCTGACTGGGGAGGTGGTTCAATCACGTGACTTATTGCCGCCTGACTGGGCGAAGTGTTTCGATTACGTGACCTTCTGCCGTACGATTGGTGAATGTGGTTTAATCGCGTGACTTATTGCCGTCTGTCTGGGGAGGCGGTTCAATCACGTGATTTATTGCCGTCTGCCTGGGGAGGCGGTTCAATCACGTGACTTATTGCCTCTGTCTGGGAAGGCGGTTCAATCCCGTGACTTATTGCCGTCTGTCTTGGGTAGGCGGTTTAATCACGTGACTTATTGCCGTCTGTCTTGGGTAGGCGGTTTAATCACGTGACTTATTGCCGTCTGTCTTTGGTAGGCGGTTTAATCACGTGACTTATTGCCTCTGTCTGGGAAGGCGGTTCAATCCCGTGACTTATTGCCGTCTGTCTTGGGTAGGCGGTTTAATCACGTGACTTATTGCCGTCTGTCTTGGGTAGGCGGTTTAATCACGTGACTTATTGCCGTCTGTCTTTGGTAGGCGGTTTAATCACGTGACTTATTGCCTCTGTCTGGGAAGGCGGTTCAATCCCGTGACTTATTGCCGTCTGTCTTGGGTAGGCGGTTTAATCACGTGACTTATTGCCGTCTGTCTTGGGTAGGCGGTTTAATCACGTGACTTATTGCCGTCTGTCTTTGGTAGGCGGTTTAATCACGTGACTTATTGCCTCTGTCTGGGAAGGCGGTTCAATCCCGTGACTTATTGCCGTCTGTCTTGGGTAGGCGGTTTAATCACGTGACTTATTGCCGTCTGTCTTGGGTAGGCGGTTTAATCACGTGACTTATTGCCTCTGTCTGGGAAGGCGGTTCAATCACGTGACTCGCTGTTAAGCCGAGTAATTAACACGAGGTCATGTGAGATTTGATTCTATTTTTTCTTCGCTTGGTCACGTGATCATTCTATTGAATAACATTGTATTGTACTAAACTGATGCCGCGATAATTTTCGATAGTTCCGTCACCCAGCCATTTTATTGTTCGAGTCACGTTGTTTATTTCCAGTTTTTTTCCTATCATTGAATTATCGCAAGATTTGCCCCATCAGAGCCGCAGCTTCTGCTTGTTTTTTCCCTTCTGCAAAACTAAAGCGCGTCTTCTTTGCACAGCTTCGCCCGCCCTGCTACTTTTTCAAAGTATCAGCTGACGAAGCAGTCTGCATCTGCGGGCTCTCCGACCTCGAGTGCGCCTTGCACTAGCAGCTCTCCCCAACTACGCTCGTTATTTTATTCCTGGGTGGTCCCTCAGCTGCGAAATCTGAGAGCCGCTGAAAGCCAGGACGGGAATTAATCCGATGAAGGAAGCTGCAAGCGGAGCACTGAAAGCTCTGAGACTCTGATTTGTTCTGTCAACTCCGGACTCACGAGCGAGTTCCAATTTCTGTAGATGCTGGAATCCCGACATCAAACAGTTGGGGCCCAGGAAGTTCCCAAGCTTCTTTTTTATTTTGCTGAAAACTTTTCTCTTTAAATTTTCCCTTAATTTTATTAAAATGCAAGCAAAAACCAGCGATCCAGCATTGCTTCACTTGCTGCAGCATCCCAACACCCAAAACATTACTATTCGTATCACGAAATTATAGCAGAATGTGCTGACCGCGAATAAATATTGCCAATTAGTTAAAGACCGCAACCGTTTGTCTTGAGGTCTACAAATCTCTCGTTTAGTGAATCGGTAGCTGAGTGAATCGGTAGCTGAGTGAATCGGTAGCTGAGTGAATCGGTAGCTGAGTGAATCGGTAGCTGAGTGAATCGGTAGCTGAGTTAATCGGTAGCTGAGTGAATCGGTAGCTGAGTGAATCGGTAGCTGAGTGAATCGGTAGCTGAGTGAATCGGTAGCTGAGTGAATCGGTAGCTGAGTGAATCGGTAGCTGAGTTAATCGGTAGCTGAGTGAATCGGTAGCTGAGTGAATCGGTAGCTGAGTGAATCGGTAGCTGAGTGAATCGGTAGCTGAGTTAATCGGTAGCTGAGTGAATCGGTAGCTGAGTGAATCGGTAGCTGAGTGAATCGGTAGCTGAGTGAATCGGTAGCTGAGTGAATCGGTAGCTGAGTTAATCGGTAGCTGAGTGAATCGGTAGCTGAGTGAATCGGTAGCTGAGTTAATCGGTAGCTGAGTGAATCGGTAGCTGAGTGAATCGGTAGCTGAGTGAATCGGTAGCTGAGTGAATCGGTAGCTGAGTGAATCGGTAGCTGAGTGAATCGGTAGCTGAGTGAATCGGTAGCTGAGTGAATCGGTAGCTGAGTTAATCGGTAGCTGAGTGAATCGGTAGCTGAGTGAATCGGTAGCTGAGTGAATCGGTAGCTGAGTGAATCGGTAGCTGAGTGAATCGGTAGCTGAGTGAATCGGTAGCTGAGTGAATCGGTAGCTGAGTGAATCGGTAGCTGAGTTAATCGGTAGCTGAGTGAATCGGTAGCTCAGTCACTCAGCTAGGGGTTTTAGCCTAGTGGTCAGAGCGTCGGACTCACGACTTAAAGGTCAGGGGTTCGATCTTGACTAACTCGGAACAATTTGTGTCCTTGAGCAAGACGCCTAACTCTGCATTGCTTCAGTCCACCCAGCTGTAAAATGGGTGCCAGCATTAGCTGGGGTAATTGAGGGTGTGTGTGGCTACCCCTCCCCCCCCAGTCCCTGGACTGAACAGCCGTACGCAACCTTCAGTTGCACACCTGGCCATTTGGGCAGGTGTAATTAATAATTATTATTTATTTAAGATTTATTATTTTATCAGTAAATCCGAAGCTTAGTAGATTAGTAGATGAGTGGATTAGTAGCTGAGTGGATTAGTAGCTGAGTGGATTAGTAGCAGAGTGGATTAGTAGCTGAATGGATTAGTAGCTGAGTGGATTAATAGTTGAGTGGATTAATAGTTGAGTGGATTAGTAGCTGAGTGGATTAGTGGCTGAGTGGATTAGTAGCAGAGTGGATTAGTAGCTGAGTGGATTAGTAGCAGAGTGGATTAGTAGCAGAGTGGATTAGTAGCTGAATGGATTAGTAGCTGAGTGGATTAGTAGCTGAGTGGATTAGTAGCAGAGTGGATTAGTAGCAGAGTGGATTAGTAGCTGAGTGGATTAGTAGCTGAGTGGATTAGTAGCTGAGTGGATTAGTAGCTGAATGGATTAGTAGCTGAATGGATTAGTAGCTGAGTGGATTAGTAGCAGAGTGGATTAGTGGCTGAGTGGATTAGTAGCAGAGTGGATTAGTAGCTGAGTGGATTAGTAGCAGAGTGGATTAGTAGCAGAGTGGATTAGTAGCTGAATGGATTAGTAGCTGAATGGATTAGTAGCTGAGTGGATTAGTAGTTGTGGGGATTAGTAGCTGAGTGGATTAGTAGTTGTGGGGATTAGTAGTTGTGGGGATTAGTAGTTGTGGGGATTAGTAGCTGAATGGATTAGTAACTGAGTGGATTAGTAGTTGTGGGGATTAGTAGCTGAGTGGATTAGTAGTTGTGGGGATTAGTAGCTGAGTGGATTAGTAGTTGTGGGGATTAGTAGCTGAGTAGATCATTGACTTAATAACTGTGAGCCCGCCGACAGACAAGCAAGCGGTCAGGACAAGCAAGGTTACAATTAAGGTTACATTGATCGTCAGAAAGTTTTTAAAGGCTCAGAAGGTTTTCCTGCATAGTGCTCTATACTCAAATAACATTTAAACTGCTTCACGTCAGTCTTGTGGCGGTGTCTGTTTGCTTCGGGCCATCCAGGTGCTCATCTTCTGTAATAACGTGCTTGCCTTCTCCACTTGCCTCATCGATTTTAACAGAGCAGCTGGGAGCCGCTCTTCCATGCACCGGTGTAGCTGGTATGGCCTCGCGGCCCTGAGGCGCAAAGCTCTACTGAGCCTTTTTTGCCAAAAAAATCCCCCGAATGAAGCCGCATGACTGCCGACCTGCTGCCCATGGGAAAACTGAAGCCTGCCGGCTGCGTCTAAAAAGAAATGCTTGACCTTGAGTCCGCTTCTACGGCTGCCCAGGGACAAAAATGTTGCTCTCCCTCTCCCTGTTCCTCTCTTTTACCTTTCCCTCTTTCCCTCTCCCTCTCACTCTCTCCCCTCCCTCTCCCTATCTCCCTGTCTCCTGCTCTCCCTCTCTCCCTCTCCCTCTCTCCCTCTCCCTCTCTCCCTCTCTCCCTCTCCCTCTCTCCCTCTTTCCCTGTATCCCTCTTTCCCTGTCTCCCTCTCTCCCTGTCTCCCTCTCCCTCTCTCCCTCTCCCTCTCTCCCTGTCTCCTGCTCTCCCTGTCCCTCCCCGTTTACCTTTCCCTCTCGCCCTCTCTTCCTGTCTCCTGTTCTCCATCTCTACCTCTCTCCCTCTCTTCCTCTCACCTTCTCCCTGTCTCCCTCTCCCTCTCTCTCTCCTTCTCCATCTTTCTCCAACCATCCTCTCTACCTCTTTCCCTTCTCTCTTTCACTTTTATTCTCTAAGATTTCGCCAGTTTAGACACCAAATCTAACACTGATTCACAGAAAAGTTCGGTCGCGAGATTCACAAGAAGTCAAATGTGGTAGAATTTCTCTTCAATGAACTGAAGGACTCAAACAACTGCAAGGCTATGTTCAATTAATTTGCACATTCAATTTAAATTCTAGCATCGCCAGCTCACCTGCAAAGCCTGCAGTGGAGAACTGCTGCATAAAATATTCATTACGCGCGAAAGCCTGCCTATCCTCCAGCTGAGCCCACCGAGTCGACTGAGGATTACGCTGGCAAAGTGTACCCCCTCGAGCCTGGGAGAATATTGAGCAACAGGCCGTTCGGCCCGCCCAGGTGCACTTTGGCGATCCACACAATTCATACTGCGTGGAGCCCACAGCGGTGCCGCAGGATGCGGGCAAGTCACTGCAGACAGCCGCGGGGCAGGGAGAGTGGAACGGGAGAATGTTTATCCTAACTACCCGCTGCCCCGGCGATATTTGAACTGGGCGAGGTTTGGACCGGAAATTGGGGCTCTGCGGCGACCGGCAGCCGCCCGCCCACCGTGGAGGGCAATTCACATTTGCCTGCTGCGGCCCGTCTTTAAATGGAAAATTTAAAGATAGCCATGTCAGAAGCAGTTGCCCCCTACTGTGATCTCCGCTTACGACGGCTTGCCTCTTCTTAGTGTCTGGCCCTGATTTTTAGCCCAGTTCTCAAATCCAATAAAGCTTCAACCAGAAATCGGGTCGCTTGGAAAGTGGAGTATAAACACAAATTTGGTCGTAATTCTATTTACCCGAGCTTTTATGACGTTCGTTGACTTTCTGGACCTGAAACAAAAACATTTTGGTTTTGATTTCTAGCGGGCTAAAGTTCTCTGTTTTTGATTGTGCCCTCATCCGTGAGCATACGCGTTACCCTAACATTGTAAACAGCTAGTCGGCGTAACATGCATGCTGTACATGTCCTATCAGTATAGTTTTTTCTTTTGTAACAGTTTTCGGAATAGTTATCAGCTCAGCTGCTACTTATTCTATAAAGTTATACATGTAGTCAAGTAGCTCGTAGATGGGTACTCGAAGATTCGAATTTTAGCCCTATTTTCCAACAGAAAAACGCACCAAGTTCCAATTTTTTATTCGAGATCAAACGTTACAAATTAATTAGCCTGACCCTAAAACCCATTCAAGTTGAAAGCACTCAAAATTCTGTAGTTCGCAAATACATATTTTACAGCTAGATAGGCAACCTCACAAAAATATACAACGTTTCTGGAATTTATTAATTTTTAGATGGACTTAGAATTTTCTTATTATCACTGTTATCCTATTGTTACTAAATAAAACAGCTATATTTGTTTAAATTGTTAAATTCTCTGTTGATACTGTAAACGTTTTAGGTTTAACTCGTTAATATATAGGGATATTATCGGAAAACAAACCAATTTTCAATCATCAAGTTTATATGAATAGCTATAACTAATTAACTGTCATTAGTTAACTAGTTACTCGTAAGTTGTAATTACAGGCAAAGACTTTGAAACTCCACAATGACTTCGCCAATTACAGTGGACAACTATAATCAGCTTGTTTGTGCCATTGGAAGTACTTCTGTCGACAAAAGACGCAAATTTGAGTTGATAATCAACAGTCGAGGCATCCTGGCATACGACCAGGCAAGGCGGCTTCTTTATTTTTCAAAATGCTGTAAAAATGTGCCTTCTTTTCTCGAAAAAAATCCATCTTAGCTGACTAAGGATTTCCCTGCCTAGCATCGACCCTTCTTCAACTGTTGATTTTCTATTTTCGCCTTGATATATAAGGCTTCATTCAAGGTTCAAGGCTGGCATCAATCATCATGTACTGTAGGAGCGTATCAATCAGTCAATGAGAATTTCTTTCAAACAATTTCTGACGAGATAACAATATCTTCAAACTTGTGACTGCACGATTTTTTTTAAATCTACATCTAGCTACTGCTGGTTGTTTATGCCAAGATATTTATATTCTAAAAATACCATGTAATTTGTTTGGAGTGAAGAAAAACTCCAAAAATATAAAAATAAAGCGGAAAGGATTAAAATAGAAAACAAAGTTATCATTTTAAAGAGCAATTAAAAAAATCACAAGTCATATTTTAAATCTGGACTAATTATAGTTTTATATTCAAAGCAAAAATAAATTATATTTATTTATAATTTATTTAAATTATTTTAATTTAAATTATTTATTTTAATAATAAATTATATTATTAAATTATAATTTTACCTTCAAGCATATCAAATTAAAACTTAGAACAAGCTGGAACTGGAATCTGAGATATAAATACTGAATTTTATCCAGTGTCTTTTTCCCATGCTTCAGCAGGTCCAATGCCATTAGGGTAGGGTACAGTGTATATTTTTTTATCACACAAGAGATAAGATTGAGCAATATTAATGCCCTTCGAAATTTCAGCTGATTCGACTACTGCAAACATTCAAGGATTCGGCCGATAAAGTGAAGGCCATTCGGTTGCTGGAGAAGGTATTCGATGCTTATCTGACTATAATTGAATTTTCGTTCAAATTTTTAGGTAAACGAACAAACTGTTTATGCCACTGATAGTACTGTTGCAAGAACCTATATTTGATTTGCGCCTATTCGTGAGCAAAAGATTTCTAGCGATGGAAAAGTGCTAAACTTTTGCAATTCCAATTCCTTTCCTTCAACTGCAGCGCCTGGACCGAATGACCTGCCAGCAGGCGGCCGAGATTCTCTGCGGCTTCTCGCTGTGCGGCAACGACCGCCTCTCCGCACTGGAGGTGCTGAAGAGGTGGGTCACAAATCATCATTAGTTGCAGGCAATGAAGGCACCAGTAATCTGACCACTCGTCACGCACCCTCAGGCACCTCATCGACCATCAGTCCACCGTGGGAATCGAGTTCCTGCTGTCTGCCTTCGACAACGAGGGCGACAAGCTGAAGGCGCTGGCCATCGCCCAGACGGTTGGGGATATTTTGAATTCGTCAAATTGATAATTAATCCCTCACCGACACCCAACTTATCCCTCACCGATACCCACTGATCCCTCACCGACACCCACTGATCCCTCACCGACACCCACTGATCCCTCACCGACACCCACTGATCCCTCACCGACACCCACTGATCCCTCACCGACACCCACTGATCCCTCACCGACACCCACTGATCCCTCACCGACACCCACTGATCCCTCACCGACACCCAACTGATCCTTCACCGACACCAAATTGTTCCTCACACATCTTCCAGGTGAGTCACTTCGTGGCGGACCGGCTGGCCGCAGGCGGTCACCAAGGCTACGCCGCAGTGGGCGGGCTGCACACACAGAACTGGCCGCTCGACCAGCATTTGTACGGCTCGCTGGAGGAGCAAGCGATGCGGCTGCCGGTGAGCCGGTCGGGTGGGATTCGATGGGTTATTTTCTTTAGAATGCTTCTGCCGACCGGGAATTCTCTTCACTCAGAAACCATCGCTCAAGAAACTCAAATCACTCGGAAATCCTCAATTAATAGGGGAAATCCCAATCAATAAGGGAATCCCAAATTAATCGGAGAATCTCTACTTACTCGAAAATTCCCAACCGCTCTGGAATCCCCAATCGCTCGGGAATCCCCAATCTCTCGGGAATCCCCAATTGCTCGGGAATCCCCAACCACTCGGGAATCCCCAACCACTCGGGAATCCCCAATTGCTCGGGAATCCCCAATTGCTCGAGAATCCCCAATTGTTTGGAAATCCCCAATTGCTCGGGAATCCCCAATTGCTCGGAAATCCCTAATCACTCGGTAATCCTTAGTTACTCGGAAATCCCAAATCACTTCCAGGGCCGGGGTCGCCAGTCGCTGCCGGTGCACGCCCAGCCGGGCAAGCTGAACTCGCTGTACAGCAGCCAGGCGAGCTTCGCCTACCCCGCCGACCGCAGCTGCTACCAGTCCAGGCCGTACATGTCGGCCGTGCCGGCTCCGGACGAATGCTGAGCTGAGCAGATCGCTGGGGGTGGGAGATAAATCCCTTGAAGATATTGGAAAAACCTGAAATGCACTTTTTAAAATCTGCCTGCTCAGCGCTGCATGCGCTGATTGCTATTTCGACTAGACTTCACTCAAAAAAGTAGCTTAAAATGCGAATCACACTACTTTTGTTCGAACACACCAGTAGAGATTGCTGTAAAGTTTTCTGTAAAATAAAAAATTACCGACTCGACGAGTTACATATATTTTTTTAAATTCTAATCGAAATGCCTAACAATTTCATGCTTAAACAATAAGTCTACAGCTGGACTTTTTACCCTCTTTAATTGTTATTTTCTGTTTAGAAAACAAGAATTATAATCTGAAAGATATCCAAGGAGATTTTCTGTCTATTTTTTCATGTTGACTTGATTTAAAATTTCAATTGTAAAATTCTTGAGCAATCTTGAGCAATTGTATCTTGAGCAATATGATCTTGAGAAATGGGATCTTGAGCAATCAAATTTTGAGTGGAGACATGGGACAGGGGTAGAGTGAGGGGGAACAGTGGCGGAGAGAGGGGGACAAGGGCGGAGAGAGGGGGGACAGTGGCGGGGAGAGAGAGAGGACAGTAGCGGAGAGAGTGGAGACAGGGGCGGAGAGAGGGGGGACAAGGCGGAGAGGGGGGACAAGGCGGAGAGAGGATAGGGTGGAGAGTGGAGACAGGGGCGGAGACAGGGGACAGGGGCGGAGAGAGGTCACAGGATCCTGTGTTGATGGTTAAAATTTAACAGGATCTGTTTTTTGCCCAAAGTATTGCAGATTTAACGACTGTAAGTGGCAGAAAAGCACAGAGAAGTTCGAAGCTTTATTCAATTATTGGCTCCTTGATCCAAAACTTACACAAGTGAAAGACGCATCGAGTCGGCACCGCAAGGTCTGTCTTGGGTTCACACGCGGTAAATACAGTTTTATTTATACTCAGCAAACGCCAAGCTATGGAAGAAAGATGTGCATGGCAATTTGATCAACTCCTGTTAAGGCACGCACAGGTGTCTCGCCCAGGTGTGACCAATTCAGGAATATCAAAGTTTTACTTATAAAAATTGGCTTTTATGCTCTTATTCGGTGCAAAGTACAAAGTTGATTTTGATGTGCGGGTCATGGACAGTCAGCAGCACCGGGGCTCCCAGAACCACTTTAGAAGCACTTGCGGTGCACGATGCCCGGGCCCGACTCGTCGTACTCCTGCTTGGAGATCCACATGGCCTGGAAGGTGCTCAGCGAGGCCAGGATGGAGCCGCCGATCCAGACGGAGTACTTGCGCTCCGGCGGCGCCACGATCTTGATCTTCATGGTGGTGGGCGCCAGGGAGGAGATCTCCTTTTGCATGCGGTCGGCGATGCCCGGGTACATGGTGGTGCCGCCGGACAGCACGGTGTTGGCGTACAGGTCCTTCCTGATGTCCACGTCGCACTTCATGATGCTGTTGTAGGTGGTCTCCTGGATGCCGGCCGACTCCATGCCGAGGAAGGACGGCTGGAACAGGGCCTCCGGGCAGCGGAAGCGCTCGTTGCCGATGGTGATCACCTGACCGTCGGGCAGCTCGTAGCTCTTCTCCAGAGAGCTGCTGCTGGCAGCGGTGGACATCTCCTGGTCAAAGTCCAGGGCTACGTAGCACAGCTTCTCCTTGATGTCGCGGACGATCTCACGCTCGGCGGTGGTGGTGAAGGTGTAGCCGCGCTCAGTCAGGATCTTCATCAGGTAGTCGGTGAGGTCGCGGCCGGCCAGGTCCAGACGCAGGATGGCGTGCGGCAGGGCGTAGCCCTCGTAGATCGGCACGGTGTGCGAGACGCCGTCGCCGGAGTCCAGCACGATGCCGGTGGTGCGGCCGCTGGCGTACAGGGACAGCACGGCCTGGATGGCGATGTACGTGGCCGGGGCGTTGAATGTCTCGAACATGATCTGGGTCATCTTCTCGCGGTTAGCCTTGGGGTTAAGCGGAGCCTCGGTGAGCAGCACGGGGTGCTCCTCCGGGGCCACGCGGAGCTCATTGTAGAAGGTGTGGTGCCAGATCTTCTCCATGTCGTCCCAGTTGGTCACGATGCCGTGCTCGATCGGGTACTTCAGCGTCAGGATGCCGCGCTTGCTCTGGGCCTCGTCGCCGACGTAGCTGTCCTTCTGGCCCATGCCGACCATGACGCCCTGCGGGTTCGAGGCGGGGCGGCGACTTCGTGAGCCAGGAGGGAGCGCGGGGAAGGCGGACAGGGTGGAGCAAGGAGTGGGTGAAGTCTCACCTGGTGGCGCGGGCGGCCCACGATGGAGGGGAACACGGCTCGGGGAGCGTCGTCTCCGGCGAAGCCGGCCTTGCACATGCCGGAGCCGTTGTCGATGACCAGGGCGGCGATCTCGTCTTCTGCCATTGCTTCTAGAGGAAGGCTGCCTGTGCTGCGAAGAGTTGGACTGCTTGCGGTAGCTGGACTGCTGCGCTGTGAAGTGGAGAGCGGAGAGCGCGGCGGCTGCCACCTTTACATATCCGGCGCCTTATCGCTGCCGGAGGGTTGACGAGAGGCGACCTGTCGCTCCCTGAAAGCGTGCGGGCGATGTCCAAATTTGGTAGTGGATCGCGAGAGTCGGCCTCGCGGCCATGTCCAAATATGGCAATCGGCGGGCTGCGGCTCTTATCTCTCGGCTGGCCCGCCTGTGGTGAGGAGCGATATGAGCACAGTTCAATTGGCTAATTGCGCTATCTTCGCCAGTTTATAGCCGCAGGTGAAAATCGCTGCTAGCAGTCATAAATGCTGCAGACCTGGATGGCGCGTTCTGAAATTCTGTTAGTGAGCTCGCCGATAATGAAGTGGCAGGACAAGCCGTGGAGCAACTCTTATAGGCATCATCATTATCATCAGTCGATTTGAGTAACAATTGCCATCCGGAATGCCCGCTAATAACCCTTGCATCAGCAATGAATATAAAAAGCTTGCTATAACGCAAGGGAACTCTGACCAAGTTTTTTCGTGAAATTATCTGCATAGGCTGGATATACTACTTATGCATTTTTAAATTCGGTAAAGAATTAATCAATAAAGCATAAAGTTTTTCCGGCTCATTCTGATAGTTAAAAACTATATTCATTTCGATACATATCGGACAATCGAACCTGTGACAGGTTTATCATGCACAAATGTTAGTCATATGCTAATTGCATGCACCTTATCATCTATCTGTTTTAAACTGACCGCATGCGCGAACTTTAAAGATGACCGAAACCCACGGCTCTGCATGGTCTGAGCTCCCCGAGTTCCCCGCGATTCGGTCTGCTGTTTCAACGGAGCAACTTAATTGACTTTCCTATGAATATTTTTTTAAAAAAAAATTGTTGTGAATATTTTTACCAGATCGACATTCACGAGCAAACAAATAAGACGGTATTGAGAATAAACTCAACTCTACAGTTTTTATTCGCAATGGTCAAGCAAGAATCAAAAGCCTATTGAAAAAAATACGCCCAATGTGGGGCTCGAACCCACGACCCTGAGATTAAGAGTCTCATGCTCTACCGACTGAGCTAACCGGGCTTACAGTGGAGGAAGTTCAAAATGTTCACTAAATTAAAACCAAAATCAATTAGTTTCGTCAACAAGGCTGAGTCCACTGAAGCGGTCTGTTAGACTGTTACTGCATGTTGGACTGAGTTGATCGCCTGCAGACTTAAGTGAGAGCCGCCGGACCGCTGGCCACAGCTGGTTCGGTTTTACATTGCTAACCCAACCCCCAAGCAGCGCAGTTTACAGGCCACGGCGGCTAGGAGCTGCAGAACCCCCCCCCCTGGCGGCCTGGCCCAGCGTGAGCAAACACCTGCCAGAACTTTTCCAGTTTACGCAAGTCTGCCCTAATTACTCTGAACCATAAGAGCGCTGTTACTTGAATTTTACCTAGCTGATACTAGAGATTTTATGCTTCTCGAGGTCTTTTTATTTAGTACGAGCTACATATGATATGATACACGTAAATGTTAACTCGTTACCTACATAAGCTCGTATGTGTACACATGATCGATCAGCCTACTGACAACAGTAGTTTGAACGAGTAGGACTGTCAGAAGTTTTGCATTGAGTAGACGCCAATTTACATTAGGTCGGGGTCGGCAAACTTTTTACCTCAAGGGCCCTGCAGCTAAAGAATCTTTAGCTCATTACTGCGGGCCAGATGAGAGAGGAAATAGGAATACGCTCGTAGAGTCCGAGCGAAGGGGAAGAGGAGATGCACGAGAGAAGATATGAAAGGTGAGAAGCGAGATCATCAGAGAATTGGAAAGAAAGAGGAAAGTAGGCGAGAGGGATGAGAGGAGAGAGCAGAGGAACTGGGAGAGGAGAGAGCAGAGGATTGGGGAGAGGACAGAGCAGAGGATCGGGGAGAGGAGAGAGCAGAGGATCGGGGAGAGGACAGAGCAGAGGATCGGGATCGGGGAGAGGAGAGAGTAGAGGATCGGGGAGAGGAGAGAGTAGAGGATCGGGGAGAGGACAGAGCAGAGGATCGGGGAGAGGACAGAGCAGAGTATTGGGGAGAGGAGAGAGCAGAGGATCGGGGAGAGGAGAGAGCAGAGTATCGGGGAGAGGAGAGAGCAGAGTCGGGGAGAGGAGAGAGAGAGGGAGAGAGAGAGGGGAGAGAGAGAGAAGTGGATCGGGGAGAGGAGAGCAGAGGATCGGGGAGAGGAGAGAGAAGTGGATCGGGGAGAGGACAGAGCAGAGGATCGGGGGAGAGGACAGAGCAGAGGATCGGGGAGAGGAGAGAGCAGAGGATCGGGGAGAGGAGAGAGCAGAGGATCGGGGAGAGGAGAGAGCAGAGGATCGGGGAGAGGACAGAGCAGAGTATCGGGGAGAGGACAGAGCAGAGGATCGGGGAGAGGACAGAGCAGAGGATCGGGGAGAGGACAGAGCAGAGTATCGGGGAGAGGAGAGAGCAGAGGATCGGGGAGAGGAGAGAGAAGTGGATCCGGGAGAGGACAGAGAAGTGGAGAGAGGAGAGAGAAGTGGAGAGGAGAGAAGAGATGAGAGAGGAGAGAGGAAAAGAGAAGAGGGAACTCAGAAGAGGCAAACCTTGAGCGGGCCGGATTGCTATTGTGAAGCGGGGGCCGCAATCCTAAAGGTCGGCCACCGATGCCTGCATGGTGTCATGATGGGCGCCACTGTCTCTTGGTGAGCGCCCCGTACCTGGTTGGTCTCTTGGCCGGTGGAAGGGCAAAAGCTTAGCTGTCTGTCATTCGTTGAGCTTTTTGATGGCCACAACTTCTGTGGTGCGATGGAGGGGGGGGGGCACAAAAGATTGCTCAAACCAATATACGGCTGGTTCAGATCCGTTTGAAAATCTCAGAAAAGGGACAGTAACAATTATAACTGTTTAAAACTGTTGCTATAGTTATTTTGCCACGTTAGTCCTCTTATTGCCCGCGCTTTTCGACAGGCCGTAATAAATCTTAATAAATATAGACGGACAAACTCAAAGACTCCAGACTAGCAATCCATTTTTCTGTATGGTAATAAAAGCGGCTGGGCCGCCATTGCACTATAAAAGAGCGCGCAGTCGCAACTATAGAAATGCTGCTTGAGCTTTGGTGACTGGCGAAGGCAAAGCAACCGCCTGACAACTGAATGCAGGCATGTCAAATGTTTATTTTTGCGCAGGTATATTAAATATTGTACAAAAAGCAACGCTGACTACTAGCGCGTAAGTAGACAAATGCGATCCGAGCACCGAGCGGCCTTGAAACGGCGATAAAAATTAGAGTCATCGGTTTGGAGTGCGGGTTCGAGAGCTAATAAATTTACTATTAAAGCGAATAACCAAAGCGAACTGGCATCATCTAGCACGGGGCAGAGGCTGGGAGGACGCGTTGGGAATATTGATACGCGGGAAAAGTAGAAAATTGACAGACAAATGCAGGACAATAGCCAATGTACAATACGGTTAAGCTACAAAGCCCAGCTGGCTGGACCAAACAAATTTAGTGGCTACCCGGACTCAGCCCAGGTAAGACAGGCAGTGCGAGTCCAGCAGGTCACCGCACAGGCGATGCAGCAGCCGCTGGAGGCTGAGCCGGCGCAAAGGCTCTGGATGGAGCAGGGCGAGGATGCAGCGGTGCAGCTGGGCGTCCATGTGCGCCGGCCGGGTCACGTGACCCCGCTCCAGCAGCCGCAGGCGGGCCTCGCCATCGCTGGGGCTGTCGGTGGACTCCGGCACGTGGCCACCGGCGGCCTCGTAGATGCACAGGCCGAGGGAGAAGTTGTCCACCAGGCGCGGGTCCGGGTGCTGGCCGAGCTCCAGCGCGTCCATCGGCATGAAGCGGCCGTTGCCGTCCTCCAGGTTCTCCACGTCCGCGGTGTCCCTGGCGTGGCCGAAGTCGCCCAGCTTGAACAGGATCCGCTCCTTGGGATTGGCCAGCAGCTCGGACAGCTGGCCGTGCCTCTCGGACAGACTGAGCGCCGGCGCCAGACTGGCCTTGGGAGCCTTGATGAGGATGTTGCTGGTGCTGCAGTCCAGATGCGCCATGCCCTCCGAGTGCATGAAGGCCAGCGCGCTGCCGATGTCTCGCACCAGGTGGCGCAGCCGCTCGCCACACAGGCGGCGCCGACCTGCGGCCAGGTACTGGTGCAGCGACAGGCCGTTGCAGTACTCCAGCTGGATGTACAGCCGGTCGAACTGCACCCAGCAGCCGTAGTACTCCACTATGTTGGGGTGGCGCTCGCTCAGGCCGGCCATCGCCCACACCTCCTGCGGATTCAAATGATTTGGGGTGCGGCTGTTTGAGTTGCTCGGGTATGGGACCGGCTGCTCAGCTATGATCCTTCAGTGCCAGCTGCTGATCCCCAGCCCTGCTAGTGCCAGTTGCTGATCCCCAGCCCTGCCAGTGCCAGCTGCTGATCCCCAGCCCTTCAGTGCCAGCTGCTGATCCCCAGCCCTTCAGTGCCAGCTGCTGATCCCTAAGAACTTCAGTGCCAGCTGCTGATCCCCAGCCCTTCAGTGCCAGCTGCTAATCCCCAGTGCCAGCTGCTAATCCCCAGTGCCAGCTGCTAATCCCCAGCCCTTCAGTGCCAGCTGCTGATCCCCAGCCCTTCAGTGCCAGCTGCTGATCCCCAGCCCTTCAGTGCCAGCTGCAAATCCCCAGCCCTTCAATGGGATCTGTCACGATCACATCTTCGTCAGCTCTCCCCACCAGTTCTGTTGCCAAGTCCCCCAAACTCACCTGAATTCCCTCCCGCGCCTGAACCTGAGCGCTGGGGCCGTGGCGGCTCTTCTGCGGCACGGCGGTCTTGAGGCAGTACACCCGGCCGTCCAGACGGTTGACGGCGGTGAACACAAAGCCGAAGGAGCCGCTGGCAACGGCGCGGGTGTTGGCCTCGTCAGTGAGGTCGAACTCGGTGTACAGCCTGTCCGAGTTCAGCAGGCGCTCGTCCACGAGGCGCGACGGTTGGCCGGGCGTCTCCGACAGGCGCTTCCGGCCTTCCGGCGTGCAGCGGTTGATGTTGGAGCCGTGCAGGCAGCGGATGGCCTGGCAGTGACGGTACATGTGCGTCTGCTCGCTGCGCACGCTCAGCAGCATCTCCGGGGTGTCCAGCGCCGACTGGCCAACCGGCGTGGTCGGCTGCTCCGGCTGCTGCCTTTGCGGCGGCTGCTGCGGTGAGGCGTCGTCATCATCGAAGGTGAGCACCCGGCAGACGTCGCCGCCAAAGTTGAGCTTGGCCGGCGCGGTCCTGAGCATCATGAGCTCCTTCCGCCTGGTGAACAGCACCTCCTCCATGCGGACGGTCTCGTAGAACTCCTGCTCCTGGTCGTACACGGCGGTGAGGTGCTGGTACTGCGAGTCCGCCTCGCTGCTGCTGCTGTAGCCGCTGGCCTGCAGCTGCTGGGCCGCCGCCGACTGGGCGCCGACCTGGGCGTCGCAGCAAAAGTCAACTCGGTCGGCCAGGTTGGGCGACAAATCCAAGTCCGGATTCGAGCAGGAGGACGAGCTGGCGTACTCAGTCAGGTCCTGGCGAGGCGTCGAAGCGCTCTTAGAGGGCTCGATGGACTGGAATAGCGCCATGCAGGGCGGCTCGCCGCGCTCCTCGCTGCCAGAGATGTCCATCGGGCAGGTCTCGAATGACAGGTCGGCCTGGTCTGGCGCCAGCTGCTGCCTGCCAGGTGGAGAGGGAAATGGAATTATGCATTCCACAATTTGTGAGGTAAGTGGAAAAGTATTAATACATTCATTTTTAAGCATAAATTCAAGCTTTCTCATTACTTTTCAAACTCATAATAGTGCATTTTAACAAATCTTTATGCTTATTGAAATCTTACCACAAATGGTATAGCCAAAATATCAGATATAAACCATACCATAATAAAAATTTTATACTCGTAAGTTCCCTTACATAAGTTTAAATATTTGCTTTTTATGAATTTGAATTTATATTGACTAGTGTAGCATATAGAATAGCAGTATTATACATTGATTAGCAAGCATGCACTCCAACTTTTTCGGCATGTATTGCTATACATTTGTAATTGTTCAATTTTTGTTGGGTGTGCATATAGCATAGTCTAGACTATGAATCCTAGTCATTTCTATTTGACTAGCAACAAAATACTTATAAATTAGGCCTAGCTATAGAAGCTTCTTATACCTAACATTTTTAAAATTAACTTCTAGACCTTAATAATTTCAACTGGACACTAGTCATTTTTTGCTGAACACTTTCTAAAACTGTTTTTGTATTCTAGAAATGTAGAGTAGGATGGGGAGCTACATATTAATTTTAATTTTTAGGGTTGGTCTTTTCCAAAATGAAAATAAAAAAACCTACACTAATTGATAATGTGGCAAGCAAAGCCTTTACTCTTTTTTATTTTATATTTTGTTTGGTTTGGTTTCATTCTCACCAAGTATAAATCTTCCTATGTATAAACTTGCCTATTTACTTAATTACTATAATATATATTTTTACTTATGAATATGATCCTAGTTAATGTCATTATTTCTCTACATGGAAATTTCCCATTTTTAACCCTTAATGTGTTTTAGGTTACCCACTCCTGTAATTTCATTTTACTGTTATTTGAATAAGGTTACATCTGATATTTAGTTGTTAACCCCCAAGACTGCAGATGGCCTGCTCTATAGGTCATGGTCTCATATCTATGGTCTCAGTGTCTCATATCTATGGTCTTCTATAGCTACTGGATCTTTGTCAGCATTCTTGGGTTGCGGCAAATCTGGATTGACACCTGGCATGCCAAGGAACTCAGGGTCCTAGTTTGGCTTCTGATCTTGGCCAGGGTGGCATGCATGCCAAATATTGGTTGCACCATGGGCAGTGGCTAAGCCTTTATCTACCTCTTGCATTTCTATGCCTCCTTGTTTGGTTTTGTCCTCATCATCAGTGAAAAACTGTCATCTCTTTCTTCAAACTTAGGATCAGTATCAGTATCAAAATGCTCTGCTTGAGCCATAATGACGATAAATACTTTAAAAAAATTGAAAAGGATGTTAATAGAAACTGCTCTGGCTTAAAAACTGAGCCACAAGCTATACAAATACAATCCAAAAGTTTTGAAGACTAAATACTCAGTAGGAGCTGCTACTGCAAACTAAAGACATGTTAGCCAAAGATTAAAAAATGTTCATGGCCTGCAGGGCAGGCCAAGCCGCAAACTGTGTCTATGGCATGAACTTATCAACGCAGTCTAGGGGTTAACAATAGTTTTTATTTTTATTATATAGTCTCTGTGCCTTAGGGTAATGATTTTCCAAAGATTAAAACTATTATTTCTATAAATACTATATTTATATGGACATGGTGGAATAGTTTGTTTAAATGATAGACTCTATAGTATTTTAACAATTTTAACAAATGTTTTTGGTAGCATAACACCTTTCTCTTATCCTTATTTCTATTGCCTAGCAAGCAAACTAGTTTACAAGTGAAAAAGTTTTTATCTATTTAGCAAACTGTTAGTAGACAAAATAAATAAAAGCATTTAAACTAGGGCCTATTGTAATGAAGCAATTTTTAAAGTAAATGAGCTGCACATGTTTTTAATTGCTTAATTGGTTACTTTGTGCTATAGTTAGGGACTTCAGTGAGGTTTTTAAAACTAAAAATTAGGCCATTTTTTGTACTTCATCATATAGATCCATGCTTTATGAGCATGGTGACATTTCATTTATAAAAATTGGTTGGGTATTAAAAAAGTTATGGTACATTTTGTGCTACATTTTTTGTACTAGCTCGTAATGTATTTTTTCCATAGGGCACTGTGATCATTTTTCCGAGATTATGTAACTTTTGAAAATCAATTTGCTATAATTTTTTTATTTCTTGATGGATTTTGTTGCCAGAGGTCTTATTTTTTCCCATTTTTTTCAAATTTTTATAGCTAAAAAAGACTTTTCATTGGGCACACTTTTTGATATAAGAATACATATAATCCATGAATGCATATGACATAGCCACTACCTAATATTGCAGTAATATTGCATTTATATATAAATGATAAGATATAACAACTTTTCAGCATTCAGAATTAATTCAACTGACATACAACTGTAACTGTCTTAATGATAATGCTTTTAAAAGCTTACATAGTCTTGTTTGATATACCTTGGCTTTACCCTTAAGTTTACTTTCCAGCCTAGCACTTGGCAGCATGTCTGACCTACCAGCTTCCATGACAATTGGGGCTGCTCTTGATCTGTTTAAGAGTGGTGGCCGCATGGCTGTTCAGGCTGCCATCAACCAGCAGCAGCTGGAAGTTGGAGTCATTGAGGCTGCCATTGCTCCTAAGCAGACAGAAGCAACTTGGCCCTTATACAATGCGGTCATCCCATCCCTCGCGGCCAACAGCGTCGAGCAGGCTGTGAAAGCCTAGCTTCGACTTCACAAGGCCATGCGTAAGCTACGAATACATGGGACTATTTTGCTATCTATTCTAAGCAATTTATTTAACACATTTTAGAGGCTCCGCTGCCACCAGGCAAGGTTACGCTGCTGCACTTCTCGGAGAGAGGCAGGCAGCACAGCACAGCTCAGCTTCAGGATCAGCTGGGGGAGCTCCTTGACATCCTGAATGCTCAAGAGCAGGAGCTTGTCCCTTCTGCCTCCACTTCTGCGTCTGGAGGCGTTCTGCCGCCCCAAGAATGTAGCGCAAGAGTCCGTGAGCTGGTGGCCAAGAAGCTGAAGCCACGTGAGGTCCAGCCGCCGGCGCCTCAGCGAGGACGCGGCCGAGGACGCAGCCGAGGACGTGGCCGAGGACGCGGCCGAGGACGTGGCCGAGGACGCGGTAGAGGCAGGGGACGAGGATGGAGAATTCAGGACGATGACGATGCTGCAGACGAGGCTCCTGAAACCACAGTTCGGACGCTCGAGTCCTGCCCAGAGCTGCCTGGACGAAGAATTGAAGTGAAGTTCTTGTATGCCGATAGGGAGCAGTGGGAAGAGGGCGCCGTCATCCGCGAGTTGCCGACGGCTCGGAACTTGGACATCCTGTCCAGGATGTTTGAGGTCGAGTTCGACAATTTCCCTGGAGAAAGATTCGAGTACAACCTGTACTCGGACTTCTACGCTGGTGATCTGAACATGCTAGAGGATGACGATTAATCCCCGAAACCTGATCGCTTCTGAAATGCACGAAAGCATGTGCAAGCTGCCTAAAATGCAAGCATCGGTTATAATCATAATGGTCAAGTAGAAAAACAGCCGAATGACAAACTAATGAGGCGATCATGAACTTTCCCGCGTTTAATTATTTTTTTATCTTGTTCGTAACCTTTAGGTGCGGGGTGATGAAAATTAGTATTATTAAAGTTCAGGGGCATAAAAAACACTAGGTACCACGATTATTAGTTAATAAAGAGTCACAGTCAGCAGGGGTAGTAGTGGCAGATCCAGAATAGGACATTGCGGACGTGGCACAGTTCGGGCAGTCGATGCTGTTCCGCAGAAGTCCGTGCCGTGCCAGCCACTGGACTGCTGTGTCATCCGTCAGCAGGGCCAGCTCACGGTGGTTGAGGTCCAACTCGGTCAGCTCAATGGCAGGAAGAACATCGGCTGGCTCGACTATAGTTGTTGGTGCGGCAGGTCTTCCGGCCATGTCTTCAATGTCTTCAAAGCTGGAAATTTACGAACAAGATAAAAAATAATTAAACGCGGGAAAGTTCATGATTGCCCTAATGATTCAAGGGCAAAACCTACTTTGATCACAAATGGGATGGCTGACTTTAAACTGCTCGCGCAGCATTGCGCAGCAACCGATTTTCATGATTCTTTTTTCGTCTTGTAGCTAACAAATGTGGGCGTCTGATTAGCTATGGGAGAACTGCGGCGCTATGGAGCTTCAGTGAGTAAAATGATAAAAACTAAAAAAAACATGTTTTTCTCCTACTTGCATAATAACAAATATGGCTGAAAAGTCTTTAAAATGTTCTCTAATGTATTCCCTTTGTATTACAATCGTTTCATTGCGTAAAAAATGATGCATTTCTTAGAAAAATTCAAATTCCGAAACATGTGCATTTTTTGCAACTGTCACACATACATTTTTTTTGAAAAGAAAGCAAAACTTTGAGTAAGTATAGCTTTGTAATAAATCAATGGTTTTCAATAAAGCTGGTCTTATTTGAAAGAAAAAAATGTTGCCTTTTCAAAGTATATTAACTTTACTTCAAACTTTACTCCTTTTAATAGTTATAAGTGTAGAAAGATAGGCCCTTTTTGCCATTTTTACAATTTTGAACGGGATAATTTTGCCTCATTGAAGTCCCTACTATAGTTATGGGCATTTGATTTCTAAAAAAAAAAAAAACAAGATTTTTTCATTACTAGGCCCTATTGTTTATATAATATAATGGTTATTTAACTGAATTGAATATCTAACAAATCAAAAGTTTTTAATAGGCCCTAACAATGCTAATTATGCTAATTAAAGTCAAGACAGTGATAATTAGAATCCTGAAACCAAAATATCAAGTTATAGGCTAAAGAAAAAAGATAAAAAAATGATGCAGAACTTATAAGACCTATATTTTATAAACCGTAATTTTCACAATGTTGAAAATAAGCAATGCAACAGATTTACAACACCTAAATTTTATAAGCCCCATAGTTTGGATCATGGCAAGGTGTATGCCAAACTAAAACTTGATAGATCCACAGTTTGTACACCTATGTACGCCAAATTTTTTCTGCCTTCCCTAACTGTATGCCACTTTTATAGGTACAAATTTCCTACTTCAAAACTATTTGATGAAAAGTTGAATAGTTTCCAACTCCAAGTCCAAGATACCAATAGTATACAGCCACTATATACACTATATGCAGCAGGTTTTATTAGAATATTAAAATTATTCAATAGAACAATAGATGGGAATATATTTTGTTAAAGTGAATGTATTTCTAACATAAATTCCATTTTTTAAATTATTGTGCAAATTCCTAAAAAAATACCAATGTTTATGTACATTACATTGCAAGTTGCAACAGCAACAGCGTGTACGCTACTCACGCCAATAGGTAGGGCCCAATTTTTTGGTTGTACGCCAATAGGGTTAGCAAGGGGTGACTGTACGCCAAATTAATTTGGCATACAGGCCAAGATCCAGACTATGGCACAAGCCCTATATTTCATAATACCTAAAAGGCATGCACAGATTTCCACAAGCCCTAAATTTCACAATTTCACAACAAAATTTAGGGCTTGTGAAATTTAGGGCTTGTAAAATTTATAGTTTATCCAGTCTGATCTGATGCAAGTTTTGTTTTCGACGTTGTGAAATTTAGAGCTCATGAAATACTGCGCACAACTTTTCGACGTTGTGAACAAAGTTTATAAAATTTAGAGCTTATGAAAGTTTGTGTCTTGCGACGTTGTGAAATTTAGGGTTTGTGAAAGCGACCCGCTACAACCCCTAGGGGCCCTAGGCGCTAGGCCTACAACATGACTTATTGCACTGCACAGTAACAATAAATAGACTTACCTAACATAAAGCGTCATGACTTAGCCTAGTTTATATTAAATGATAAACTAGATAGGATTAGTAAAGAGAAAAGTATAATTTAACTTCCTGTCAATAGTTTTGCGCTTTATATTAAGAACAAGACTTTTGCATTCATCACCACTTTGGGGTTTCGTAGATGACAAAGAAAAAACACTTTTTCCGCTATTTAAACCTATGCAAACTAAAAATAATAGTTAAAACAAAGTATTAGTGCATTTTTTTCTATTTAGGTTAAACAAGAAAAAAAGTGGATTAATTTGTTTTTTAAAGTTTTTAATAAATTTTTAATGTTTTTATTACTATTCATATTTACAGCTCTAAAATCACGATTTTTGTCAATCCTTAGGTCAGGAATTCTTTGATAGCGATCGCCTATTTGCAATTGTAGTCCTTAAAACTGTAAAATTCATATTAAAAATTTCAGTTCATCGCAAATGAAGGGACGAATATATGAATAACTTGCGGGCGGTCAATTCGTTGGCTGGGAAAATTGGGTTATAATAGGAGCAAAGACGGAGTGCAATATGCAATATAGGGGGCCTATGCAAAGTAGGCCTATCTAGTATAGCAGCCACAAGCTCACAGATACAGTACAGTTACAAATTCAAATAGGCCTATACTTCTACAGAGCAAATGTAACACTCCTTAGGAATCTTTGGAGTTATTATGTTGGCGACTCAGTGTTATCTAGGCCTATTCAATGCTCTTCACACCACCATCCATATATACATAGACCTACTTAGGCCTATTGGCTATAGTCATATTTTGTATGATTGCACTGCTTTAAGTTTAGGCACTTTTACTTGTTGAAAACACCATTGTTTGTAATTTATTTTAATCTTTGTATTATTAAGTCTTAGGTTGAAAAGTCAAAATCTATTTATTTAGTACCTTTATATTTAATTTGTAGTTCAAATTTGAAAGATTCAGATTTATTTTTTGTGTTGGCAGTACTTATCCCCACGGTACCATAGGAATAATTTCTGTCTTATTCCAACAATACCGTGGGAATAATTTTCTGCTTATCCGCACGGCACACTGACGAGATAGCTGCCCCATCTTCTACATACATGCGGTATGCCGTGGGAATAATTAAAATACTAAATTAAATTAATGTACTAAATTAAATTATTCCCATAGCATATGTAAAAGATGGGGCAGCTATCTCGTCAGTGTGCTATGCGGATAAGCAGAAAATTATTCCCACGGTATTGTTGGAATAAGACAGAAATTATTCCTACAGTACCGTGGGGATAAGCTTTGCCTTTTGTGTTTAATGAATAATGTTGTTGAATTTGTTGAAAAATGTCGAAAAAAGCATCAATTTTTTAAAAACTATTTTTGGCTAGGCCTTATCATACTATATTGCTTATTTGGTTCTATTTTTTTAAAAATCATTAGACAATTTTAGTGTACCCTTTTCATTAAAAAAATTTAAATGTAAGTTTCAAAGTATAGGCTAGTCTATATTCTAGCTAGGCCTAACTTACATGTATTGCAACTTACATGTGTGTGTTGCCAATAGAAATGGCTGGGTGAATCTTTAGGTTGCGCCCAAGCATGTCTGTGCTAGGGGAGTGGCCAGGCTTATAACTAATTCACTAATTAAACCACTGCTCAATGCTCAACTCATTTCGTAGTTGCTCTGTAGTCACGTGACTATAAATCAATGCAATAAAATAATAAGTAAAACTGATTTGGCTGCATGCCGGCATGAGCTTCAACCTCCTGCTGGACCTGCCGCCGCAGGACCCAGATGGGCCAGCCGTTCAGCACCCTGTGCTGGCTGAGCACTCCTACTGCAAGTCCTGGCGCTTCATTCCAGCGCTGCAGAAATGCCAGCCAAGGCGAACGGCGCTGTTTGACATGCCTGACAGTCGGGCTGCTGCGCCTGCTGGGTGAGCTGTGGGTCATTGGGTACCTACTTCTGAGCACAGAGGATCCAAGGGTGCTCAGGGGCTCATCGAAGGATCCAAGGGTGCTCAGGGGCTCATCGAAGGATGCAAGGGTGCTCAGGGGCTCATCGAAGGATGCAAGGGTGCTCAGGGGCTCATCGAAGGATCCAAGGGTGCTCAAGAGCTCATCGAAGGATCCAAGGGTGCTCAGGGACTCATCGAAGGATCCAAGGGTGCTCAGGGGCTCATCGAAGGATCCAAGGGTGCTCAGGGGCTCATCGAAGGATCCAAGGGTGCTCAGGGGCTCATCGAAGGATGCAAGGGTGCTCAGGGGCTCATCGAAGGATGCAAGGGTGCTCAGGGGCTCATCGAAGGATGCAAGGGTGCTCAGGGGCTCATTGAAGGATGCAAGGGTGCTCAGGGGCTCACTGAAGGATGCAAGGGTGCTCAGGGGCTGACTGAAGGATCAAATAAATTTCTGTTCGAAGATTCTGGGCTCCTTAGCCTACTCACTAGTAGCATTGTGAAGAGCAAGCTATTGATACAGTTCGGCAATCGAACATCCGCTCTCTGGCAGCAACGCGGAGCCGGCCGAAGTGGACGTGGTGTCCGTGGCGCCGGCGGAGGCCAAGCCAGACTGCATTGTCGATCGGGCCGAATGGCGCAGCGAGCGCTGCATGCTGCACCGCCTGCAGCTCATCGGCGTGGCCGAGTGCCCCGAGCCTGACCAGTGGGAGGACCAGGTGTCCAGGTGAGTGGGATCTGTATCGGCTTGGAATCTTTATCCTCATATCTGCTTTTAAGTCTTTATCCTCATATCGGCGTTTTAGTCTTTATTATCCTTGACCTTATCTCGGCTTTGAGTCTTTATCCCCATCTAGGCTTTGAGTCTTTATCCCCATCTTGGCTTTGAGTCTTTATCCCCATCTAGGCTTTGAGTCTTTATCCCCATCTAGGCTTTGAGTCTTTATCCCCATCTAGGCTTTGAGTCCTTATCTTCATTTCGGTTTTTGGGTCTTTCCTCATTGCGGCTTTTGAGTCCTTATCCTCATTTTTCTTTAAATCCTTAAGCCTCTACAAGCCCATTTTGCCACCGCCACTCGCAGGGCGGGCTGGACAATGCAGCACAACCGCCTGTTCGACTCCATCGTTCAAATGCTGATGAGCGACGTGCTGGCCAGCTCGGTGACCCAGTCGGTAAGCAGCCCGGCTCGGCGGTGACGATAACCGGGGTTCGATTTGGGTCTTGTCGTTCAATTGGCGCCCATGAGGGCCGCCAAACCCAGCGTGCTTAACGATTTAAAAAAGTCTCCTCGTCTTTGTCTTGACCGTCAACATTTGCTGGCTGGTTTCTGGAGCAGCGGCTGAAGACTTCCTCGCCTCCCCATCCCCGCAGCTGTCCCACTGGGATGTGCACCGCTGCCTGCAGGTGAAGCGCCTGGCCCGCAGCCTCCGCAAGCTGCTCGGCCTGTACCAGTGGGATCGGGCCTTCCTGCTGCGCGCCCACACCGCCCTCATTCACCACCTGCCGCTGCGCTTGCTGGCCTCCTACCTGGACGGCCTGACCGCGCTAAACCGCCGGCACCCGGCGCTGGTGCAGCAGACTCTCCTATCCGGCACTGGCGGCGCCAGCGAGCGGCTCGCCAGCGGCGGCTGCGGGCGGGCCAACATCACTGGACAGGTGCGAGACTGCTTATTGTGCCTGATCCTATTGGCTGGGCCACTCGCCACCCAGATCCTCACCACCCTCCCAGATCCTCACCCACCCTCCCAGATCCTCACCCACCCTCCCAGATCCTCACCCACCCTCCCAGATCCTCACCCACCCTCCCAGATCCTCACCCACCCTCCCAGATCCTCACCCACCCTCCCAGATCCTCACCCACCCTCCCAGATCCTCACCCACCCTCTCAGATCCTCACCCACCCTCTCAGATCCTCACCCACCCTCCCAGATCCTCACCCACCCTCCCAGATCCTCACCCACCCTCTCAGGTCCTCACCCACCCTCTCAGGTCCTTACCCACCTTCCCAGATCCTCATCCACACTCCCAGATTCTCATCCACACTCTCAGATTCTTAGTCACTCTCCCATATTCTTAGTCACCCTCCCAGATCCCCATTCACCCTTCCAGATCCTCACCCACCTTCCCAGATCCTCACCCACCTTCCCAGATCCTCACCCACCTTCCCAGATCCTCATCCACACTCCCAAATTCTCACCACCCTCCCAGATCCCCATTCACCCTCCCAGATCCTCATCCACCCTTCCAGATCCTCACCCACCCTCCCAGTTCCTCACCACTCAGTTCCTCATCCACCCTCCCAGATCCCCATCTCCCCAATTATCAACGCTTCCTTAACCGCAGGTGCGCGAGCTGGTCGTGGGCGCAGCTGAGCCGGACTCGCTGGAGCGCCGCCTGTCCCGCGCAGAGATCCAGGGAGTGCAGCCGCCGCTGCTGCCCGAGCCGGGCCAGCAGCCGAAGCTGGGCCTGGTGCTGCTGTCCAGCCTGCCAGCCGCCAGTTCCCGACTGCAGTCGCTGGCCGCGGCTCTCGGCCGTCTCGGCCGGGTGAATATTGTAGACGGTCGGGTAGCGGCCGGCTGCAGCGTGTCCGAGTACTGCAGACAGGTGGGCTGGGCGAATCCCCTGTGTCTCGCAATCATTTTCTGATTTTTTCAAGACAATCACATCAAGCCGTTTGGCCCTCAACTCACACCTGCAGCTGCTGGTCCGATTCCGCGCCCAGCTGAACCAGCCCGACCTGGACCGGGTCCTGGCTGTCTGTCTCGGCCCCTCGGCCTGCCTGGCCGGCACCTACCTGCTCTGCACTGTGCAGCGCCGCAACCAGCTGCCCGACTGCCTGGCCGGCTGCGTCCTCATTGGCCCGCCTAGCCGGGACATCTTTGGCCGGCGTGGCTTCCCTGAGGACCACCTGCTGCACCACAGCCTGCCCAGCCTGCTGCTGCTGGGCACGGAGACCGGCTTCGCCTGCCCAGACGAGCTGGACTGGCTGCGGCAGCGCTGGCCGGCCAAATCCCGCTTGGTGCTGTTCCCCGGCTGTGACCACTACCTGCGCGCCGGCCACCGCTGGCTGCGCGCCCTCCGCCTCTGCCAGGACGGCGTGGATGCCCGGGCCGCCACTGAGGTAGCCGACTTTGTCCGACGGGACATCTTCGACGTATCAGCCGGACGAGAAGCGGAAGCGGACGAGCCGGCGTCCGAGATCGGAAGCGAGGACACGGCGGACGCGGTGCCGTCTCCGGCTAGCGGCGCCGTCCAGTCGCCGTCATTCCCGGCGATGCCGATGCCCCTGTCACTGCAGCTGCAGGCTCCGCCTACCGCGGCCTCTTCGTCGGCGTCTTCGCCGGCGCCAGCTACGCCGACCTCCGCGTTTGGTGGAGGCAGCGTCGGCAAGAAGCGGAAGCAGCGTCTGCAGGACCGGCTGCCAGCCAAGATGGCCGCCTTTCACTGGGGCCGCGCGCCACTGGACCCGGGCTCGGCTCCTTCGGCTGCGTCAGCATCCGGCTACCGGTTTGAAGCTGCTGCCCCGGCTGCTGCCACCGCGATTGATGCATCGACGGCGCCGCCGCCGCTTGACGACAAGGAGACTGCCAGCGCTATCAACTCCATCCTGGGTTGAGTGCTGTTATAAATTGCTAGACACTATGTGTTGTGTTGGCTTGGCTAAGCCAGTGCCGTTATAAGACTTGATTAAAACTGCAACTTCAACTCTGTGTGGTCAGTGTAATGTGTAATATACTACAGCTTCGTACTAATACAACTTATTACAGCATTTGAATTTTTCTTCACTGCAATTTGTGCTGTTTTGTTAAGTTCTCGAAAAAATTTTTCTTCGACTTAAAGGGTAAAGCTCATTTACTTTTAATCGATCGGATAGGAGAGTTGTTATACAGTCTACGACTTAGCCTATAATAATCTGCTGTGTGGCCTGGCCTAACAATTCGAGGATGACTCGAGTACGTGGCACGATTCGCTTGTGTACCCTATGGCTTTGTTTTTTAGCTATCACATGCTAATGAATCTTGATTGCGTCTAATACGTAAGATCTTGTAACTTTTTATTCGCGGAGTATTTGAATTTAAAATAATCAAATTTACTTTGGTAGCCATCAAAGGACATTCAGCCTGTACAACACTAAAATCTCTACATATATCAAACTCTTATTGGATAAAAAGCGAAATCGTCTACTAAGATTTGCCGCGCAGTGAGCTTATGGTTAATAATTGTGTTTATAGACCTTGATTGTGTCAAAATTTGTACTAAAGTTGTCTTTGTTAGAATTCGAATGAAAATGTGAGCCGCTGAAAATGAATCAGCTTGCATGCACGTAAAAATCGCTCAACCGAATACCTAGTAAAAATTTAAATCGGCTTTAGCATTAGCATGGTTTAAATTGACATACATCAGAAGATATTACAGTAACTTATTTTACTATCTGCAAGCACGTCCAACGTTGGTTATTTTATTTAACCTTATACCTTAACCTTTACCTTTAACCTTATACTTATATTAAATAAGTAAGGTAGCATTAATCTAGCCCCCCCCCCTAACTAAAATATAAATCTCAGATTAAGCTTTCCTAAGTCCTATAAGGCTCAAGCCAAATATAAACCATGTCAGCTAATCCAAGTGGCGACTTAGGTGGTCCACTTCGAAAGTTTAAGCTTGTTTTTCTTGGTGAACAAAGTGGTAAGTTTTTTATATACTCTAACATAACATTCAGCAAGTCAGTCATTTTTATTAGGTTCCTAATGAGTCAATATTTTAGATATATTTAAGCATTGCTTGTTTTTTTACTTTTAGGGACTTTATTTAGTGTTCCATGACATGCTAATATAGGCATAGGCCTATGCAAAAGGCAGATTTAAATAGCTAAGTAGGTTTCTTTGCAAATAGGGCCTAGTTAATAACTTTGAAAGAAATTGCATCAAATATAAAGCAAATGCCCCCTACCCTAGGCCTATACATTAAGAAGAGAAAACAAAGTTTCACAAAATGCTTAAGAATATTATAATATATATTTGATTTTTATTGACTATGTATTCATTGGCATGATACTAATATCCAAGCCAAGGCCCAGGCCTAACATCAGTGGCGGATCCTAGGGGGGGGGGGCCAAGGGGGCCATGCCCCCCCCCTCAGCTGCCTCAAAAAAATTCTGCTCTTGGCCTTTGGCCCCCTTCTAAGTAAAGAAAGGGCTTGGGCCTTAGGATGGGTTCCTACTCAGGGTAGTATGAAAAAAGTTGGCCCCCCTCCTCAAGAAATTCCTGGATCCGCGCCTGCTTAACATTAACCAACTAGGCATAGTTGTCATTTTTATAGAAAATTAAAAAGAAATTTTAAAAAAAATGTTATATTTTAATAGAAAGTTAAGCTTACCCTTAGCTATAGACTTATAATTTTGAAATTAAAAAAATAAGTTCTTATATTATAGTTATATAAAATAGTTATTATATAAAATATAAAGCTTTATTTTTCATTTTAACTATCTTTGTTTTTGCAATTTTTGCATTTTTTAGCCATTTTCTTATAACTTTATTAGGTTTATGGCCAAGCCACACTCTGGATCATGTAGGCCTAGTATAGGCCTAAAAATTTGGGCATGCATTGGCCTTGCATGCCAAAAATAGGTATGCACAATTGACATGCATCATTCCTAAGAAAATAGTATATGTGAACACCTAGCATGCACTTTATATAATCATGCAAAAAAGTTATTGTGAAGTAAAAAAGGTGTAAGCAAGTTTATTTTTAAGTGCAAATTTCAAGCTTTTTGGTTTTTTTAAGCTTATAACAAAGCATTTTAAACAAATCTTTGTACGTATTAATTTTTTGCTATAAATAGTATTGCCAAAAAAGCATAAAAATTAACCAAATTATTTGTCAACAAGTGTCCATTATGCAATTTATAAAAGGTCATTTACTGTTGCAACACTGGCATAGTTTTGAGAATGAGAGTTGGAGTATTATATTAGACTTATGATTAAAAAGTTAATAGTTTTTTACCTACATTGAAAATTTATATCTTTTACCTTATTTTATATTGTTTTTTTGGTTTAGGCCTACCCAGCTAGTTATGAATTTTAGTAAGAGAAAGGCAATATTAGCAAATGATAGGTTAGGACCCATTTATATGATGAAAGTTAGGCCTAGGCTTGAAGGATATTTTTGGAGAATTGCTTTTTCATATAATAGCTACCTATGCAATATAGCCATAGGTTCTAGAATAAGTAGATGGGCCATGCAGTACATTTAAATATAAACTGCCCTCAGTTCAATAATAACAAGCATTTCAAAGTATTTTTAAAACCAAGGCTCTTTTATTGGCTTTCACCCCCTAAGCAGTGGTGTGATTGAGGTGCAAATTTGCATCAGGCGTGAAAAAGGCACAAATACGCGATTTCTGAGGGCAGGCGCAAATTTTCGTCAAGCAGAGGCACAATTTTTCAATTTTCGAATTTTCATTTTTTACTGATGAACTGATCACGTTTAGTCTATTCAAGCATGCTTTATTCAAATTTAAACTTTATGTTATGATGTACAATACATGCAAATCTGGATCTGGAGCAGCAGCTAAAAATGAAAGAAGACGAGATCCAGTCAAAACAGAAGCAGACTAAAGAGAGCTCCAACAACTGCTGCTGGAGCTGACTCGTAACAAGGAGAAGGATCAAGAGTTGGAACAGTTTCGACAGGAGAAATGCAAGCTCCAGCAGAAGAAATTGAAGGAAGCTGAAAGAATTGCTGAGCAAGTGCTGAAATGGAAGGCTGTTGAGCAGGAAGTTAGGAATAGCCATTGCCTGCCCCAGAGTGTCCTTCAAAAAAGTTTAGAAATCAAATACCATGAAGTTTTGACACCCATTTTTGTCCAAGGACATTTGCTGCTTGCTTTTTAGTTGTGCAGGCCAAACTTTTATGAGTGGTAAAGTACTGCCACAGCAAGGATTGATCCTTAGTGCTAGAAAAAAGAAGCAAAAACCATAAAATATGGGTTTTCTACATGTACATATATGTAGTTAGCATGTTATTTAAAGTAGTAAACAATGGCGTGAATTTTTTGTGAGGCGCGAAAAAAATGGCCCTTTGCCAATCACACCATTGCCCCTAAGCTTAAACTTCCCAACTGTACCTTTCTACACTATCTTTGCCTTTCCCCAATTTTTATTGTCTTTCTTGGAATTCTAGCCTAAGTTTCAATAGATTAGCTAATATACATTATTGCTAAACAAATTAGCAAGCTAGTTATGTCTGTAAGCTTGAGCTTCTAAACTTATCAAAGTCATTTCAGTTACCTTATCTATAAAATTGCTTATGCATTCTTCTTTGCTACTGTGCTGAAAATAGAAAACTGTTTTACTAAGTATACTGTATATGCCTAAGTGCTTTATCTAGTTACTCTATTATCTGTACACATAGCCCAAGAGTTACATGCACTTATTTTGCACCAAATGTGTAGTCTTGGCTATGCCATATTTCAATTTGATGCATATTAATTATGATATGAACACATGCTTATGAAGTTTTATTTACAGAAATTTTAAAATATCCTTGTAGTTGGGAAGACATCATTAATAACTCGATTTATGTATGACAGCTTTGACAGCACATACCAGGTGAGCCAAGCACTGTGCCTGATGCAGTGCATGCACTGAGTTTATAATAGACATTGGTTTTATATAAAATTAGCTCGTGATTGAATATTAACTTGATCTTGATTTCCTCAGGCAACAATCGGTATCGACTTTCTGTCCAAGACCATGTACTTGGAGGACAGGACAGTGAGTGCATGCAGTGCTTTCAGTTGTGACTGTTTAGGCGAATTGGGTTGCTGCAACCTGAGTTCAACTAAAAATTGATTATTCAAAGTTGCAAACCTGCAGAATCGAATTAAATAAGCTGATAATCCAACTCTCATCACCTGCAGATTCGCCTGCAGCTGTGGGACACGGCTGGCCAGGAGCGATTCCGCAGCCTCATCCCTAGCTACATCAGGGACTCCTCTGTGGCTGTGGTTGTGTACGACATCACTAGTGAGTTCTTAGCAGTTGTGATAGCTTTATTAACTGAGGCAGAAGTGTGGAATTGTAGGAGTGAGAAAAGGTGCTCGCTTGAGAGCTAGGCTGACAATATTTATTAGTTAGCAATGAGGTGCGCAACCTCCGAAATTCGGTCGGCCGTGCGACTTAGTTCTAGCAAAAATGCGACGTAGTTTTGGCCAAAAATGCGACTTACATGTAAAAAAACCCTTGAGCAAAATTAACGCAACTTTGGGTAAACGGCAGGAGTAACTATTAGTGTCTTTTTAGGCCAAAATGCTTCGTCAGCTACTTAGTACTACTACTTGGGTGTTTTTTCGAGTGGGCATTTTTGCGACTTTCTTGTTTGGCCGCCAAATCGGTCGGCCGGATCGGCCGACTCTACAGACTGTTGCGCATGTATGCGGCGCGCATGGGGTGGTGGTTGAATAAAATACAAATCTCTAAGCCGGTCAATAACAATCTCCACTGCTCGTGAGTCAACACTTCGGTGCATGCAACCTATAGCTAAGCTCATCGTGTCACGATGTCACAGTAGTAGTATCTGATGCGCATTTTGCTGAACTCCCAGTTCACAGGGGCGTCGCTATGTAGTTTATAGTAGGAACTGGGTAGGAAAAAGGATTAGCTAATGAATAACTCTCATAACTTTAATATTTTAGTAATCAATAATCTAAAAAGTATTTCTGGGCCAAAGGCGAGACTTAGAATCAGAATGCCTGGCATAGTTTTATTATCTAAAAGATTTTCATTGATGGGGCTTTTTGATCACTTTAACTGCAAGGGCGTGCCCCTGGTCCTGTCATCTCTTTGGCGACGCCCCTGTCAATATACAGCACAGGAACTTAGCCAGGGGCGTCGCCATGTACGAGTATTTTATGACTAAATTTCTACGTGTACATTATTTTCAGAATTGGTGTTGTCAGCAATCATTTTGGCGCCACAGGGACCATCTTAGCGCCGCGGGCACCATTTTAGCGCCACAGGCACCATTTTAGCGCCGCAGGCACCATTTTAGCGCCGCAGCCACTATTTTAGCGCCACAGGCTCCATTTTAGCGCCGCAGGCACCATCTTAGCGCCACAGACACCATTTTAGCGCTGCAGGCACCATTTTAGCGCCACAGGCACCATTTTAGCGCCGCAGGCACTATTTTAGCGCCACAGCACCATTTTAGCGCCACAGGCACTCAATTTGGCGCCGCAGGCACCATTTTAGTCCGCAGGCGCTATGTTTTGTCACCCTGAAGCAAAATTTTGATTTCCATAACAGGTCAACAGAGGTCGGGTGGGTGGACAAAGTATTGGCATGTCACCTCCATAACTTTTACTGGGAGGGGGGACATGTCCCCCTGTCCTTCCCGGTGACGACGCCCCTGAACATAGCTCGTACATGTACATCCATCCCGACTTTCCCATGGGCATCGGAGATTCGTATGATTCAAGATTACCTTCCTTAACCCTTATTACCACAGTGCTAACCAGTAACCACTAGCCCTAGCCCTAACCCTAACCCTCTCCTGCCCTCAGACGTGACATCCTTCCAGCAGACCGCCCGTTGGATCGACGATGTCCGCGCCGAGCGCGGCTCCGACGTCGTCGTCATGCTGGTTGGCAACAAGACCGACCTTGCCGACAAGCGGTGAGCCAACTGACTGCGGCTTGTCTTTGATATTACACGTATATGTTATACTTTTATAACAAGCGATACAGTTTAAATGTATTTGCACTTTAACAGTCAGGTGACTTTGGAAGATGGCGAGCGCAGGTCAAAGGAGCTCGGGGTTCTGTTCACAGAGACCAGCGCCAAGGCCGGCTACAATGTTAAGCAGGTTGGTCTTTAATTTATTGCATTATTTTCGCTACAGACTACTCACCATTTCTGACTAGTATTTTAAACTTTTATTTCACTATTTTCCAGCTATTTCGACGAATTGCGGCGGAACTGCTGAGCAAAGAGAAGCCGCCAGCTAAGCCGGACAACGAGCGTATCCTTTTTCGTTTTATAATATTATGTAACAGTTCAATTCGCAGGTGGCTGCTAAGGCCATCATGGGACTTCTAAGAGGCTTACCGTAGGTTCCAGAGACGGCCTCGGAGATTTGGTGCTCTTGTAGAGCTGCTTGGTTTAACAGAGTATCGCGAATCATCATATTCTAGGTAATTTTAGCATTAAACACCCTTACGGTACCACTTAAAATGTGCGTTTAAGTAGTCTTTACTGCATATGTAGAATTTTAAGTTACTGCTACATTCTACAGTAAGGCACCGTGTAAAAAAGAAGGGGATTGTAACCTAGTGGTTAGAGCGTCGGACTTGAACAACTTGAAGGTCGGGGGTTCGAATCCCGATCTCACTGGAACAATTTGTGTCCTTGAGTAAGAAACTTCACTCTGCATTGCTTCAGTTCGCCCAGCTGTAAAATGGGTGCCAGCATTAGCTGGGGTAATTGAGGGTGTGTGTGTGGCGACCCCCCAGTCCCTGGACTGAACAGCCGTACGCAGCCTTCAAATGCGCCGCGCAATTGCTGCGACTGAGCTGTCGGTTGCACATGTGGCCCAATTGGGGCTGGTGTAATCAGTTATTAATTACATTCCACAGCTGTATATGTAGCTCACTAAAATTATTGATCGAAGGCTTTTCCTTAACTCCGCGGCCGCCATCGAACCCGGCCCGTTCTGCCTTAGTGATCGAAGTGCGGCTGAAAGACGCGCCCCAGGACGGAGACAATCAGTCTGGCAGCTGCGCCTGCTAGCGAAGCCTGACTGCACTACTGCCGACTGTCTGGCCAGTAGCAAGATACGCGTTTTTTATAACTACTGAAAAACTGGATTAAATGTTAAAATGCACACAGTATCCGCGTCTTGTAGCCTAGAATTTCTCGCTCTGTCAGCCTGTGATTCAATGGAATTCGCTGCCACAATGTCACAGCAGTTGTTCACAGAGCCAATTGGTGACAAATCTAGTTTTACCCGTTCTGGCTGTGTTTTCTCCTATTTACATGTAGGTCTAACTTTTTAGTTTTTTTTATTTACTTTACAGTTTTCTGTTTCCTGACAGTTTTTTCTTATCGGCTTTTTTTCTATTCCGTTATTGCAACAGAGTCTCGCCGGCACTGAGAACAATGTCTGTTTAACAATGCTTATTTAATAAAAAAACGTATGCGCGCAGACCGCCCAGAATTTCCTTGTCCGTTATTATTTATTTATTAAGTCGCATTTTGAATTATCAAGTCTGTTTAGTTAGCACTACTCATAGTAACCAACTTCTGCAATTGGCGCAAGCAAACAATAAACGCAGTTTCTGACAAGTGTGCCAATCAGCCTGTCTTGTTGTTTTTTGTAACTTATCAACTGCGGCAATCAGAGGTACTTTAGCCTTCTTAGTGTTTTTGCTTTCAATTGAATCAGTGCCACTACATGAGCATACATGCGCAACAGTCTGCCGATCCGGCCGACCGATTTGGCGGCCAACCAAGGAAGTCGCAAAAATGCCCACCCGAAAAAAACAAAGTAGTACTAAGTAGCTGACGAGGCATTTTGGCTTATAAAAGACGGTCGAGAGTTACTCCTGCCGTTTACCCAACGCTGCGTTAATTTTGCTTTAGGGTTTTTTTTTACATATAAGTCGCATTTTTGGCCAAAAACTACGTCGCATTTTTGTTAAAACTAAGTCGCACGGCCCGACCGAATTTTGGAGGTTGCGCATGTATGTACATGAGGGTAAACGGCGCTTTTATTGCACCTTAAATCTACTTTACATTACAGTTGGGTCCGTGGAAATGGTCTAGATTTCCGCGGAATTCCGTGGAAAACTGTGAAATGCCCGCTACTATTGGCTGGGCGCAATGGGAATGGGATGGCCCAGGAATCCATATCTTCCTTGACTATGCTACTTTTTCCTTTATAGTAGCACTTATGAACGAGATTTTAAGCATACTTGATATAGTTATATCATGTATATAATCTTGATTAATTTTTTCTGGCCATCGAGAAATCAAAAGGCTGAAATATTGAAGCGCTTTTTTTGATACGAAACAAGAGAGAAGTGAGAGAGGAGACAGGAAGGAGAAAGAAGGAGGATAAGGAGAGGGAAGGAGAAAGAAGGAGGGAAGGAGAGAGAAGGAGGATAAGGAGAGGAAGGAGAAAGAAGGAGGATAAGGAGAGGGAAGAGAGAAAGAAGGAGGGAAGGAGAGAGAAGGAGAGGGGAAGGAGGATAAGGAGAGAGAAGGAGAAAGAAGGACGGGAAGGAGGATAAGGAGAGGAAGGAGAAAGAAGAAGGATAAGGAGAGGGAAGGAGGAGAAAGAAGGAAGGATAAGGAGAGGGAAGAGAAAGAAGGAGGGAAGGAGAGAGAAGGAGAGGGAAGGAGGATAAGGAGAGAGAAGGAGAAAGAAGGAGGGAAGGAGGATAAGGAGAGGGAAGGAGAAAGAAGAAGGATAAGGAGAGGGAAGGCAGAAAGAAGGAGGAAGGGACGAGAGAAGGAGAGGGAAGGAGGATAAGGAGAGAGAAGAGAGAAAGAAGGAGGAAGGAGGATAAGGAGAGGAAGGAGAAAGAAGAAGGATAAGGAGAGGGAAGGAGAAAGAAGAAGGATAAGGAGAGGGAAGGAGAAAGAAGAAGGATAAGGAGAGGGAAGCGAGAAAGAAGGGGGAAAGAGGATAAGGAGAGG